>JANAVB010042620.1:3935304-3941599 GCA_029216955.1 Iris pallida | reverse complement strand
AAAATAACTAAATTTATTTATTAGGCTATATAAGCCTAAAACTATAGAAATCTCATAAAATCATTTTGATAACCAATAACCGTACCCATGAATATAAAATCTATAAAATATCAGTTTTGTAAAAAAATATTTTTCATATAACTAAGTACAATAGTCAAATATTATATTTTAAAGATTTAGGAAAATTTGAATGAAATTTTTTTTAAAAAAATTTGAAAATTCTAGAGTTTTGGTTCAGGAGGTTACACAGCGGCCTAACCTTACTAGAAGACTCCTACTAAAAGGATATGGATGATATGTTATACCATAGTCTCGATCATGGGATAGAGTATAGAGTGGATAGGACTGTGTTAGGCTAGACATACATATATAGAAGGAGAATCGTGGATATGGTTTAAGAGACTTATATAGAAGGAGGACAAGCCTTCAACTGATCGTTGCAAGACCGTCAGCACCAGAGGGGCAACTATAGGTACATATATAGTTTTATGAAAGGAACATTACATAAGGAAACTGTTTATGATTGATTGTTACTCAAGTTATTAGGAGAGATCGTAGTGACATAGTGTACCTTCTGAACTATTCCTAGTTCGTTAGCATGATTCATTATAGTGTGAGCATTTTTAATTTCTAGGACGAAATTCTTTTAAGGTGGGTAGTTGTAAGCACCCTAATTTTTTTGGGACTTTTTTTATATGATTTTTAAATAAAACCATATTTTATTTTTAATTATGGCTATATAGGTACTTTGTCGTAGCTTTGATTTTTCAAGCACAACATTGACCAATTCCTCGAAACAAGTTTCATATTTGTGTTCTAGACGAGTCCACTTTCATTTTGGTATGTCATGTCCCACTAAACATGTTCCCTTGTACTACATATTTCTTACACACTTTGGGGTCAAAATAGTCATTTTACCCTTCACCATAATTTCGACGTATTTTTCAATTCCAATTTAGGTCCAAATCGATCCAAACTTTTCGACCAAATATAATTTTAACCTATTTTTGAACCAACTGCACACATGTCAATAGCATCCCACTCAATTGAGTTCTGATTGCTATTTATTTTCAAATGGCACACAAGTCGGAACTATAGACATATTCGAATCAAATCGACAACAAAAATTCTACCGACCCAAAATGAGTCCAAGTATGGTTCACAGAGCCTATTCTAGTGCCTTATTCTCTTAGAACTATTTTAGATTGATTTTTGTCGATCAATATGCAGCCACATTAATTAAATTTAATTTAAACCAACTCTATAACAACTTTCCTATTTCGGTCTCGATTTAAATCCTAGGAGATAGAACTTTGTCTATCTTTTAAAATAAGCAACCAAATCAACCCAAACCCAATTCCACCAAATCCTAACATAAAAAACTTAAAAGTTTTATACTTTAACCTTCAAAAACTGTAGCCCCTCTCCCCAGACATTGCAAAAAGCAAAATCCTCTCCCAGCCCCAATTTAGCCGCAGCATTTTGTGGTGTAATAGTAATTTCGATCCCTTTTTGACCTCCCGTAATGCTCTACAAATATTTTTTGTGAAGCTAATGCAACCCTCTTCAATTATATCAACCCCATATATTCACAATCCCTTTTAGTAAATAGCCCTACAAGTCAACCAAAGTTAGGAATCCAAGTCTGAATTCCTTCCAACATGTATACTATTTTGCATCTAGGGTTTCATGTACTTACCGATCTCATATTTTTATGAAACCAAAACTAATAGAAAGATCTCTATGACTATTTTCATCTCTAATCAGTGATCCATGCAGTTCCAAACGATTTGGCTGAGACGTCCGTTATACGAAAATGTGTCCAAAATAGACCAGTTTTGTTGTAAGCTAATTTTTATCCACTTTCGGGCCACTTTGATCCTCCGTATTTTTTTGGTAAGAAACTAGACTTCCTAATCTTTCAAATGCATTTAATTTTGTAGCGTTTTGGTTTCGTTTATTTTTTATTAAGAATCTGGACACTTTGTCGTAATATCGAAACACTGAAATTCATGAGTTCTATGTGTCCATATGCTTCGGGACTTCATGTGACATCTACAAAATAATTGTTATACATGTTTTGATAAGAAAAAACTATTTTTACATAATTAATAGTATTTTTCTAGAAATAATATTTATTAAGAATTTGTCGTTTCGGATGCCAAACCATTGAACAAGTCTATGTATATTGATGTAGAATCAATACAAGACTTATACACTTAATAAAATATATTAATTATTATTATAGAATAATTATAAATATTTTTCCAGAATTAAAAGTGATATTTTTATGTTAATAATATATTACTTTTATGGTAGATTTATATTATATATGTTATATTAAGTAGAGTAGTTAATATGACTAGTTTTGGTAAACTTATATTATTATGGTCTATATGAGGTAAGTCTATATAAGGTGAGTGGCAATAAGTTATTAATAATAGAATATTTATTATAGTTGGACATGACGGGAGTAGCGAGGACGTTAGAGTTGGTCAGACGTACACACAGACAGGGGTTACAAGCAAGTGTACCTTGTCAAAGTTATGGTTTACTATCTTTTTCTTTTTGTTGTTGCATTATTCTCATTCACTATTGTCATGACATATGATTGGTTAGTATTTAGCTTCTATATTGTATTCAAGTGACAATGTCATTTTATTGACATTGTATATCAATATTAGGCATTGCGTACATTATGTCGTATTCATTAACACGATGGACCACAGGACAAGGACACGATGGATGATAATGATATGATACGGAGTCTGACTTGAGATATTCGTGGATAGGGACTCTGGCATTAGGATTTTCCTCAACTGTATATTTTCACTTAGAATGGTTATAGTAGACACCCTTTGTTAATTTATTTTTACTGTTACATTGGCATGTTTATCTATACCTTGCTATATCCCCTGAGTACCTGGTGATCTCTGCATGTAGTTTGTCATGCAGAGCTGGTCCGCTTATCATGGAGCTATGGCTATATCCGACTCAGGTATTTTATCATACTTTTATATTGTATTCATTATTTAGACTCTGATCTTAGCTTAGTTTTGTAGAGCTATATTGTTCTTCGGGTCTAATCGAACATATACGTTATTAGGCTATAGACCATGGCATATACTGTTCCTTCTTGATATTTATTTATCATGTGGATTGAGATAGATATTAGTTGATTTAATAGATTGATTTAGAAAACCAATGCAGCTTGTACGTACTCGACCTGGGTTGGAGTCTTTTCGATACGTAGATGGCATATATATGTTCTCCTAGTCCTACGTATTTTGGAAGTAAAGCGGTACAGAGGGAATGATCTGCCAAAACTTATTATTTTTGAAAACCAGTTATTTTATGTTGTAGAGAATTTAATTTCATGCATATTTGGCTTTGTTTCACAGGATTTTGAGTTGAAGTTATGGACATGACAAGTTTTAAGAACTTTCATGACTGAACTTGTTGTTTGGGATGATGACCTCTATGCGTGCAGGAGGCTATGTGGTAGAAATGTCAAGTGGCTATAGAAACATGTCGTATATACCCGCTAACAGCATGCAGGCTATGCGCATAGGCTTCCTATGTGCATGGAAGTTATGCGCTTGTTTGTCTTGGCCATGCACTAGATTGGCCATGCACTAGATTCGTCATGCACTATATTGACCATGTGCCAGATTAGCCATGCACTAGATTGGCCATGTGCCGGATTGGTCATACACCAAATTGGTCATACGGCAGATTGACCATACACTAGATTGGCCATATGCCAGATTTACCATGCACCAGATTTGTCATACGCCAGATTGGTCAGGCGCCAGATTGGCCATGTGCCAGATTGGTCATACATCAGATCTGCCATGCGCTAGATTTGCTATGCGCCATGTTTTTCCTATAGTGACATCTCTTTAATTATTTGATTTCCTACCTTAATGTAATGATTTTATGAGATGTTAGAATATTGTATCCTTCACATATGTACTAGACACAAGTGCATATCTTATGCGACACCCTGGCTTGCCTTTCTATGTTAACCTACTGTATTTTGGCGTAGGACAATCAAGTGTGAGCATTGTCCTATATATCGCGTGTTATGAAATACGATAAGTTTGTAAGTGATAATTCATGAATAGCTCGTACTCATGGCTCATCATTCTAGGTCGATTCTCTTGTATCCATGACCGAGAATCAAGAAGAAAACTCATAGGATAATTGACAAGTAAATCTCACATAGTACATCGGAGGGGAGGATAGTCGCACTACCAGCAAATTCGATCGCTCAGGGCTCAAGAGGCATGGATAACCTCGATTGGCATGGGTCTATCACCTCCCTAGCTCGTGTGCTGAGACACTTCTTATTGTTGCATGTTATGTATTTTCAGTTATTGATTATGTTACTGCTAATTGCTAATGCTCATATTATTGCTCATGTTATGTGGTTTGCTCATAGCACGTTCAAGTGCTCCTTGGCAATTCGGGTACCTGCAGTGCAGGTGGTAGAGAAGTTCCTCATTTGCATCTTTTGTAATTAGGCTTGTGAAAGTCCTAACTAGTTAATAAGTATAAAGTCATAGGAATGCTTGACCATGACTTGTGCTTACACTTGTACTTGGATATGTTTCTGGTGTGTAGTTTAATGCTAAGTCCTGCTCGAGTAACGGTCTGCAACCCCGGTTCGTATTTAGTTTAAGGGTTGTATTCCTGCTCTAGAGTAGTTTCGATGCCCTTTGACCGCTCACCATCCTATCTTGCTCTTTAGTGATTTTCGTGGCTATTTTTAGTTGTTTTTTTATTACTTCTCGAGGTGGATGCATTAGACCGCACAAGTCTCGACCTATACTTATTATTTTATCGCATTTCTGTATTTACTATGGTTATGAGTCTTGGTCATTCACCTTAGGCTTCTGCCACGCCCAGTGCCGGAATACTGAGACAGACTAGGCCAGCTACTCCATATGAGGTATATAAACGTCATACGGCAATCGTGGCTATCAAGAGACTAGGGGTACATGCTGTAATCAAGTCTCCTATGGTCTCACAGAGCATCTAGGTCAATCAATCAAAACAAGAAGCAGTAAATAATGATCATATAAGATAAAGCAGTAAGGCGTCCCCGACGCTTCATCAAAATAATTCATGAGCCTAGCTATACAAAATGATAAGCTAGTACCGAGAGTCAATAGTACATAACTATAGTCACATGTACTCTGATTTAATTACAATTATGTGAGGAACTAAATGTCCAGAACTGTCGGCTAAACAGGTACCGGTGGCTAAACGCCAAGTACAAAATATAAGTTATCAGAGCGGTGAAGAAGAAACCCACTCATGGTCCCTGGCGCCTATACTCCTGGTGTGCACCATTGTTCGGGGTAGAAGACTAGATCCCCTGGCGCTGCTACGAGATCTGGCCAAACAAAACCAGCGGGGTCAGGTCCTGAATAGCAAGTACCATAAGGGAGCACAAAAGAGTAAGATAAAACCTAAACGTAATAATAAGGCCTGATTCAAGAGTCATAGACTTATACCATATCATCGAGACAATACGACACCCTTACAACCAAACAAGGAAAAACGGTGCCAATATCATGCCGAGATAAGATATATCCTATAACCATGGACAGGTGAAGGGCTTCTGATTGCGACTTTGGTCCATAGCCTATCGTAACACAATAGTCCAACCCAACAACCAAACAAGGACATGGGTTGGACCACGCACCACGATAGTCCATGTTCCTCAGTTGCTAACAGAAGAAAACATATCACAAACAAGTCGGCTTACAAGCGGCCAATCAATCATATGGCTTTTCTGTGATTTGTCTAGATTATCCCAGTAAGGCAATATAGGAATCCTCAGATCGTATCGCATCCAAGCAGGGCTAGCCAATCTACTATATATATATATATATATATATATATATATATATATATATATATATATACACGTAGTACTTTGATTATGTACCGGTCCCCCGTAGGCTACCGTGCTAAAACATATAACACATAGCACGTAGGAGTCGGATATAGTCATCCACTACAGGCAGATGAAACTGTATCTATGGTGGCCAACCCGACACGTCAGGACAGGACCTGGGTGGCTGGTGACGTACGATCTCGAGATTCTGTTCCCTCCCAATGCTTCTACCGATTTAAGTTGCTTAGATTAATCCTATCTTAATCTTGGAATTACATGTCGTTGTCACATGGTCATCCTCCTATATGTCGTACCATAGTACGTGTACCCTAAGCATGAATCCACATCGGCTCAAGGCGTCCTAATCTAGATCCATGCTTAGTGTAA
>JANAVB010042620.1:3912804-3930304 GCA_029216955.1 Iris pallida | reverse complement strand
CCGGTTGACCAAAAGTCAACTGTTGACTCAAATTGACCTAGATTAATTCCGTTTGACTTGCGTTGACCCAGTATGACCTAGCTAGACCTAATATGACTTAGGTTGATCTCGTACAGTCTAGTTTGACGCATCTTGACCTAGAATGACTTAATAGGATTCAAATTAATTTGATTTTACTTCCTAAACATAGTATTGATACGTCTTGTTCTCTATAGGTCCTCGAGACGCTGCATTTGCTCCGGTTGACGTACCATATCATATTTCAGGCGAAAACATTCTCTGACACTTTTCTAATTTATGCTGATTGATATAATCCATGTAATTAGTGTATATATGCTTGTTCTCGACACATTGGTCATACGGGTTGGTATTCATGGATCCCGACATGAGGTGTTATTCCTTGTTGTCTTGGTATGTCTTGTGCAAGCCCCCTTGTAGTTCTTGTGCAGTACATGGACGCTGATTCTCGAGAAGACTTGCTCCCTTCTCGTAGAATCCCGCGTCGTGACGTGTCTTGTTTGGATCCACTCTACCAGTCGGGGACGGGGAGTATTAGTGTAGATATGTGGTCATTATCTGCCTTGTTTATTCTTGTAGACCTTGAATGATACCAATCCTACACTCCATGTAGGATGGGTGGATCAGTAGACCTTGTGCAGACCCAAGCCGGCCACATGTTGAAACTAGTGCTCACACACCTAGATATATGATTCTTGATTCTTATACATGCCATGATCAGTTTACTTGCCTTATTTTAGCTCTAGTTTTACAGCTTACCTTGCCATGATTCTCACATGTACATTCCATGATTTTCTTGTATATACTCTCTATTTACAGATTATAGCTTTTATCATATTTTGTGAACTGCTGTTAGTAGATTGTACTCGTTCCATCCTGACAGGATATGTTGAAAATATTACAGATGCGGATGAGGGAGACTATTGTACTTACTACGGTCCGGATGACATAGTGGGCGTAGACTTGGAGACTTTGGTCCAGCAGGGCTTAGCTCCGCCTGACGAGATCTTACCACTTGCTTAGTTAGAGTAGGTCTTTTGTACTGGACATTGTCTCCAGCTACTTTTGAGACTGTTATTTATTATGGACTGTATTAGAGACTTGGACTGTATATATTCTTGTGTTGGACTTGACAGGTTATATATTATTTTATCGTCTTGTTGTCTTTTCATTTCAGTCTTTACTTTGTTATCTTAGAGTCGTGATTGAGCACTCATATATATTCATTGCTTGTCCTCCGTTCGGAGTTGACCATATTCTCGACAGGTTTTTGTTATATATATAAACTGTTTAGAGTAGAAAAATCTACAGCGTTCCACGCCGATTTTTCGGTGAGGGCTAGACGTTGTCGCGTCACGTGCCCTTTTAGCGGGTGCGGGTCGTGACAATAGTTATGTCTGAAATTAAACTATGTTGTAGGTCATCGTGTCAGCTTTCCGAAAAACTAAACGGATAATATTTTTGTGTTTAAAAACTTCCAAAATTGCAAAAAAAAATATCAAAATATATTCATTTTACGGACATCTGATACTCTAAAAATAGAAATCTAAACGGAGTTATGAGCTAGAATATATCGTCTTTCAAAGTTGCTAGAGCTGTTGAAAAATGGAATTATTTTTGTGGCAAATTTTAGGTACTTGGCTTTTAGGAAAAAAATAGGAGAAATTATTATCTATTTATTTTAGAACTTATCTACTTATATGTAGAATTCAGATTGACATGGATTGATTAGTAATGATAGAAAAAAAAAAAAAGATGAAGTTGCTTTCCAAGTAAATTTAGGATTATAATAAACTCAAAAATTCAATTAGTAATAATTTATTCTTAGGATTAAATGATATGACCAAATTTAGATGCTTGGAATTCAGTTTAAAATTTGATGATAAACTTAGATAATTTATTTAAATAAATAATATCTTAAATTTTATGATATAAATGTTGTTCCTCCTTACTCAATTTAAAATAACAATTTTTATAAAATATTATTATAATTACTTGTTAAGTTATTAAACTGGTAATCTAGGATTAGTTCTCTCAAGTATCATATATTTGCAATTAGTTGTGTTTACAAAGCCTAATTCTTTTGGTCACTAGCTTTATGTATGTTCTCACTCCTTTTCACATATGATGATACATAGTTTAAAAAAATTTACGGAGGGTATGAATGATATCCACCTCTTTCGATGGTAGATCTTGACGAGAAAAGGTGTTAAGTTTATTCAGTGTGCTTGAAATCGAAAATGGAGACCCTCAATTTTTTTTTCTAAGAACTCACTCAGAAGAAACCCTCAAAAAATTTATTTTTTCTTCTCTTCTTCTTCCATCTTAATAGTTGTTTACTAGGTTGTTAATCTAAGAGAAGTAAACGTCCGTAAGGGGAAAATGGAACCGTCAGTAATAAAAGAAATGTGTGAGGTTAAAATTGTCATTTCACCCATTAAAGTAACGTCAGCCTAATTTTTGGACGTCAATCGTCGATACTAGTCAATACCAGACCTGAACTCTATACTGAAAAATATGGAGACCTAAACTCAAATACCAAATATTAGATGAGACCCTAAAACTAAGTTTCCGTTTGGTTATAGTTTATAACTCAGTTTTCTGAGTTTAAAAGACAAAAGTGGGATAGAGCGTGCCTGGTCCAGACAACTCTGAAAGTTGTTTCTGAAATTTTTTTGAGAAAAGAGATGTTTAAAAGCAACTTTTAGAGAGTCGCTAAAAGCATGCTTTCAGAGTGAACATTTGTAGAAAGTTAGAGAGAGAAAAAATTTCCCCTCTTTCTCGATTCCCTCACTGCCACATGCTTCTCTCTTTCCCTCTTTCTCTCCCTCTTTTCAGAGTTTGGAGAGAGAAACCGCCACCGGATAGGAGGTGCAGCAGCTACAAGTCCATCCTTCACCAGAGATTGCACCACGACAAGTCGGACTCGTCGGGCGAAATTGCCACCGACTTCGGAGGAGAAACTGGGAGTCGGCCGCCTCGAGCTCGTTGTCAATGGACTTGGGAGTCGGTTGCCTCGAGCTACGTGCTCGGCCGTCCTCTCCGCCTTCTTGGCTGCTCCTCCCCGCGGTCGTGGCGACCTCCTTGAGGGACTCCTGGAACGCCATCGAGCTCCACTTTCCCAACCTCTTCCTCCCGTCGCCGTCGAAAACGACAGTCTCCTCCCTCCCAGAGTCCCGTACCACCGTCGAAGTCTCCTCATCTGGACACGGGAACGATTTGTTCTGGATAATTTTAACAAGTTTGTTGGGGACACATAATGGACACAAGGACGTAATTTTTGTTGGACACAGGAACAGATTTGTTGCGATACAGAATGGACACATGGACAAATTTTTTGTTGGACACAGAAACATATTTTTTAGAGACACACAATGGACACAGTTTTAAAATAATTTTCATTATTTTTCCCTCATCTGGACACGGGAACTAAAAAAAAATTTCCCTAGAAAATTTAAAACTGTGTCCATTGTTGGACACAGGAACATATTTATAAAATTTATTACAAAAATATTTTCAAAAAAATATTTATCAAATAGAATTTTAAAAATTTGTTTCCGAAAATAATTTTTCAGATGAAAATAACCAAATACAAACCCAGAAACTATATATCTAGAAAACAACTTTATAATATCATCTCTAAAAACTGTTTTTAGAATAAAATTTCAGAAAGACTATCCAAACGTAACTCTTGTAAATATTTCAATTTTTTTCCAAATTGTTTCGCTTTGTAAGTAATTTTCTGTAAGGAGATGACAACCAGTAAGGATGGATGATCTTAGTGGTTGTTCGGATAGAAGTATGTAAAGTCCCTAAAATTTTACTATAATTTTTTAAATTAATTAATTTGGTATTGACTTTTTTGGGTTATTTGTACGTCGAGTGCGAATACAAAGTATATTTATATATATAATAAGTATATTTTTTAAAATTATATGAGATAAATATTTTTATCTTGAGTAAGAAATATATCACATCATATTTTGCCAAAACCTTACTTATTTTTAAAAGGCTATTTTTATTTATAAGTAATAATTTGGAAAATTAATGTTTTATATAAAATACTAGTTGAATTTGAGGTACATGAAATATAATACATGTATATATTTTAATTTTTGAAATTATTTATTATTATTTTTATTATAAAAATATTTTAAAATTTGTGGATTTAATGTTTAATTAGTTATGGCAATTTAAATAAAGATTAGATTAATTGATTTTGATTGAAGATAAGATTTTATCTAAAGATTTAAATACGGATTTTGGATTTGATTGGACTAATTTTGATTTGATTTAAATTAAAAGGTGAATTATCAAAAAGGGGATTTAAATCTTTTCCTATTCCTTATCCCACTAGGAGTTTCCACCCCCTATATATATAGGGGAGACTCCCTATTGTTTTCCCCCACAAAATTATTCTACAATACCCTCCACCACAAACGTGAGTGCATTGTGTCAGTATCCACAAATTCCGTGTCAGCCGTGACGGCCTCGGGTCCGACCCCAGATGTCTTTCCACTAGATTGTAGTTTTACAAGTACATTTTTGCTTCCGTGTCCGACATCCCGGACACGCTTCCACCCCGTTCCACTTGTGTCATGAAGGACACATCCCCTTACCCCTCCCATGTCGTATCGGACACTTTCCGACATGACGACACCTCTAAACTCTAATCCTAACCCTAAACTAGTCCCTCGTCACCCTAACAGTAGCCTCTCCGATGCCGCGACTCCCCGACCGTCTTTTTTCCGACCAACCGCCAGCACGTCACCATCGCCAAATCCCTCTCCCTGTCCTTCCCGTTGACTTCCTCCTCAACCCCCATCCCTGTGACCAACACTCTCGGCCATCCCCTAGCCACACCATCAGTAGAACCTGTCGCATCTGCCTACACTGCAGCCGCGACAATCGCCACCAGCACCCGACCCCTGTTGTCTCCTCCCTCACCACACTGTCACCGTCGGACCCCAGCCTCCAAATCTAGTGGCACCGTAGGCTGTGCCACCACTAAGGGCGGAGCCAGGATTTAAGTTTATCCCGGACTGAAATTAAAATACACTAAAAAAATACACATAAAATATTTCTTATAATGCCATCATAATCCAAATGTCTGAATTTTATAAGTGAACATGTTGCTTAAGACAATTACAAAAAGTCATAACATCATTTTCATACATAAGATGAGAAATGAAAAAAAAAAAAAATATTATTTTCAGCAAAAATTGGACTCGTCATCCTTCCAAGAAGCAAAAGCATCTATTATCAAATCTATATCGATCATTTTGTTATTTCTCTTTCGATGTAGACAACCATTGAATCGTTCAAGTTAAATTTGAGCAATTCAGTAACATTACCAAAATATATCAAAAATATACAAAAAATATATTAAGCTACTATAACATTACGTAAGTATACATAAATTCATAAGTTCCAAATTGCTCTCTCAATTTCCAATTTGGAAATATACATTTTGTCCACAGAAGCATATTAAACAATTAATAAGTTCCAAATTGCTCTCTTAATTTGCAAATATATACTCAGGCCGCTGAAGCATATTAATATATTTGATTGATCAAACACTCAGCAAGCCGGCAACTCAAAAATATATATCGAAGCAATTAAACAATTAAGCTACTTTAGACTTTGATTAAGCAATTAAGCTACTATAGTCTATAGATCAAGTCATCAAACACTCGGCAACAATTTGATTGATCAACACAGCAACAAAACCAATTAACAAAGCAACTCAATTACTCAAAAATATATACTAAGCAATTTGCATAACATACCTGCACTGCAGCACTGGCACATGCCGCTCAACACAGCAAAGTCCTAACAAAGCCCCCAGGCTCCGGCGCTCCGCACTCCTGCTGCAATAAATCGGCCAAGAACAAATTGGATGTAAGGGCTTGTTTGGTAACCGGATTTCACTATTTGGATTTGGATTTGGATTTGAAAATCCTCCAAATCCAAATTATGGATTTCAAGATTCAAATCCAACTCCAACCAAACATAGAATTTGGATTTATGATTAATAATTAAATTATAGTCATGATCAATAATTAAACTATTAACTAATTATGATTAATTATAGTTATTATTATTTATAAAATTAATAATTAACGATTAGTAATTAATAATTAACGATTAGTTATTATTAATTATAAAATTAATGATTAATGATTAGTTAATTTTTAAATAAATAATGATTAATAATTAAAGATTAATAATTAATAATTAACGATTAATAATTAATAATTAATAACTATAAATTATAATTAACAATTAATAATTAATAATTAACAATTGATAATTTTTATTAATGATTAATAATTATACATTATAATTATTGATTAATAATTAATAATTAACGATTAAGTAACTATAATTAAATATTTTAAAAATAGTAATTATAAATTAATATTATTATGATTAGTAAATTATTAATTAAATTATTATAAAATATGATTCTAATTGTGATTAAAATAATATTAATTAAGATTATAATAAAATAGTTATTAACAAATTATTAATTAATATTATAATAATACTAATAAATTATTCATTATGATTATAATGAAATTAACTAATTAACTAATTTTTTAATTAATAATACTAAACATAGGATATGATTATTAATTAATATTATAATAATACTAATAAATTATTAATTAATATAATAATAATAATAATAATAATAATAATATAATAATACCAGTAAATTATGATTATTAACTAATTAAAAAATTATTAATTAATATTATAATAATACTAATAATTATTAATTATGATTATAACAAAATTAACTAATTAACTTATTTTTTAATTAATAATATTATTTTTATTAATTAATAATACTAATAAAATAGTTAGTTTTTTAATTAATTAACTAATTTTTAACGAAATTATTAAAGAATAAATATTTTAACGAAATTATTAAAGAATAACTAATTTTTAATTTACTAATTTTTAACAAAATTATTAAATAATAAATATTTTAACGAAATTATTAAAGAATAATTATTTCTTTCCTCTAAAGTCCAACCAAATCCAAGTTTCAGATTTTGTCATACTTTTCATATACAAATCCATCTCCAACCAAACATAGGATTTCATGAATTTCTCTCCAAATCCATAACAATCCAAATCCCACCTCTAAAATACGGTTTACCAAACGGGCACTAAATATAATGTAAGCAAGTTGCATAAAAATTAAGGGATTATTAATATTCTTATATAAAGTCTAAAAAGACTCATGTCACTCATCTATTCTGCAGACGGAGTGAGGGCTGCGGACGCCAGGCACCAGCTGCCGTATGGCGCCCGACGATGACGGGTGAGGTTGACAAGGTCAGGGGTGACGAGACGAGAGAGAGGGGAACTGCGGCCTGTGGCTGTGAGAGGCTCGAGAATCCGAGATCGTGGCCGCCTGCACGCCGCACGGCTGTGACTGGCGAGCCGCAAGGAGAGGACGAGAGGTCATGTCGGCTCTCTGTGTGCCCTAGCCCTAGGCTGGAGCCGTTGATTGAACTTTATAGGGAAAAGTTCTTTAAAGAACGGGTAGATATAGATTTAAGTTATGGGTAAACTAACGGGTGATGGGTTGGGAACTTGGGTGGGTTGTTTGGGTTGGAAACTAAACCTCACAGAAAAAAAATATAGGCAGGGTAGGCTGGAGCCCACCACAGCCCACCAATAAATTTGCCCATGGCCACCACCGTCATCATCATCACTACCACACCCGTGGAACTCCGACTAAACCACCAGAATCACGTCGCCGCCCTAATTCTCAACGCCACCACCACCAAATTAGACAAACACACCCACATACCTCTGCCACACCTGTCCTCCGCCTTACGCCAGCCACATCCGGCAAATGCCGTGTCGCCACCGCGCCGAAAGCCCGACCCATTCCTTCGAGCCTCCTCGCACGGTCGGTGCCCCCGATCCTCTCCACTCCACCGTCGGAGAAGCCCACGACTGCGGTCCGACCGCCGTCCTCGTGCTCCGCCCCCATCTTGCCGGCCTCCATGGTGAGTCCTTAACCGTTCCCCCTCTCTGCTTTCCTCTCCCGCTTCCTCCTCTCCCGCCCCTCTCTTCTTCTTGTAGGAACGAAATCGTAAAGCACAATACTTTAGAGGGGGGGTGAATAGAGTTGGCAGCAGAAATATGCTAATTAAAAAATGTTAGCAGCAAGATCACAGAATAATAATCACAACTAAGTAATGTAAAGGCAGAGATAAGAAAGCAAACGCAAAGACAGCGATGTATACTGGTTTCCCTCTGTTGAGGACTAATCCAGTCGGTAGAACTCTTGCTACCAGTTGAATCCACTATTGGCAAAACCGCAAGTTTTCTTACGAAGTCCTTGCAACTTCTACAACGCGAGCTTTGATACGAAGAACTCGTCCAACTTCAATTGTGAAGAGGTATTCTTCAATCAAGCCTTCTGATTACAATCTCTCAGAAACTTCTAGACCGTACCGCACTGGCAAATCGACTAGAGGATTGTAATTGGCTTGGGATCTGAAATTTAAAGCTCAAAAAAACTCTTTGGAAGACTGAAAGCTTTAGATAGAGAGAAGATTGAAAGTGAATGAGTGAGTTGAAATGATCGAAATCCTTCTCTATTTATAGGAATTCCAAAGACAGAATTCTGACAGAATTCGGGCAGAATTCGGACAGAACTCGATGAGAAAATCTCGGTCAAATCCGCAACTGCAGGAGGACCAAGTTCAGAAGAATTCAAAAATCAAACGGCCACCAACCGAACTCTGGCCGAGTTCTGTCAGGGTTAGGTCAGGTTTTAAAAACATAGTTTTTGATGATTTTTGAAAACCTTTTTGAAAACCTTTTTAAAGCTTTTGTTTAAAAGAATGTTTTTCAAAACAAAGGATATTTTAAAAGTATTTTGAAAATATTTTGGAATAGCCTATTTGCCAGTACGACTCGGTGTACAACGTATTCCTAGACTCAATAAAATAAAAAATACATTGCTCAAAGGAAATACAGACTCGAACAGGCAAACATAGCTTCGGTCTTGAACTGTGTAGATAGCTGTTCTTGTTCATGTCCAAGAGTCCGATACATCCTGACTAGCTTCACATATCGAGACAGAGTTTGATCAATTATTAAAATCAGGTTGACCATATGACCAATGGGCCAACAATCTCCCCCATTTTGATAATTGACAAACTATGAATGATACAACATTTAAGCTTGGAATAAAATCAAAAATTGTTCATGTCCTGCATTTTTCTCAAAAGAATGTTAGATCTTTATTTTTCTCCCCCGTTGTCACTTAGCAAAATAATTGCAAAAGAGAAAAGCTTTCCCGCAATCATTGCATAAATAACAAACAGTGAAGAAATACAAGAAAATAATGATAAATGATAGAAACAGTAAAGAAAATATAATGATATCACAGGCATGTATTTGTACTCAGGCAGTTTATAATAAACAAAGAATTATATCACAGGCAGTTTATAGTTGAGAAGCAAATAAAGAAATGCTAAGTAAATAAACTGATGTGAATCATACAGTACGAATCTCATAAAGATAAAGATAAAGATGTTCAGATGACATCAAATAAAATAAATTCAGTACAAGTCCTCAAAAAGAAATACTGATAATAAAGTCTAAAAATAGAAAAACTTGGAATGTCGGAGCATTTTCAAGTATACAGGAGATAATGTCTAAGTCTCAAACATCAACTAACATATCACAACTCCTCTTCATCATCATCATCATCAGTATGATGACCAGCATGTCCAGAAGGACCAACTCCAGAGGTACCCGCGCCAGAAGGGTGAGGAGGAGCGCCAGTGTAAAACTCACCGACATAATCACGAGAAGCAGCACGGTCAGAACGGTACCAATCATATGCATTACCGGGCTGGAAGTAGGCATGAACAGCCTCATCCTCACAGCGGTAACCAGAGAAAGCTGGATCTCTAGGAATGGAACCGGCTGAATGTCCAGTCTGGGCAAATCGAAGATCAGCTAAAGAATTTGCAATCGCCTGATAATGGGTGACGTCGCGGAACTCACGTTCGCGAGCCATGTCTGTCATAGAGACGTGCAAATCTGAAAGGTGCTGATGTATGCCCTCAAATGTCATAACATACTGCTGAGGAGGTGGAGGAGGTGGAGCAGTAGCAGGGGCAGTAGTAGGAGCAGATACAGTCATACTGCGACGAGATAACTTGAGAACCTTGGGCTCAGGGTCTTGAGCACAAGTAGATAAGTCAATGTCAAAATGCTGGAAGATGCGTGGGAGAATCATCGCATAAGAGAGATTTCTATCTCTTGCACGACAACGTCCCATCATCTGAATAATGGTCTTAGGGGCAGAAAATGGAATCTCCTTAAGAATGTGATACATAGCAGATAATTCAAGAGACGTGACATCATCCTTCGAAGTAGATTTCGGAAGGAGAGTGGAGTAAATGATATGGTGCAATTCATAATTAAACAAGTTCAAGTTGTTTGCCTTGAACTTTCCAGAGCGAACTCTATCAGGTGCACAAAGTTCAGCTTTGAAACTGGTAAGTGTCGTACCTTCGGGGAAATCAAACTCAGTGATGTCAATAAGCGGTTCACCTTCGTTGGGAATACCAAGGATCTCCGCTAAGAGAACATCATTGAAATTGATATCTAATCCTCCAACACGTGTGCTTACATCAAAAGTGTTTAATATGATATTACAGTAAAACAGTCTAATGGCATTAGTTGCTACGGAAAAACAGAGTTTAACAAAATACTGTAATCCTAATACCTCAAAGAAATGGCGATGATCAAGAAATACAGTCCACTTGATGGGTGCGCCTGTGCATATGGATCTCATGGAGAAGTCTCCATTCCACAGTAAGGCTTGGTCTAGGGTTTGAAAGTAAAACCCGTCGAACGCGCCGTCGCTAGATTGGACTGACGAAAATAGAGAATTAGTGGGTGGATCCGAAGATGAACCTTCCTCACTTGGGTTGGTTGTCTTCTTCCTCTTAAAGGGGTTGAATCCCTTAGGTGCCATTTGTGAAAATAAAAGAAATAGCACAAAATTGAACGGAGAGGAAACAAGGAGTTATACCTCCCGAGATTAGAGTATGTTGTAGAGAATGACGAACTCCGTACGAATCCAAAGTTTGGATTGATTTCACCACTTGGATTGGAAGAGAAGGGGTGGTGATGAACTAGGGTTTGGGGTTCTCCTCGCGCGGCTGCTTGCTGCTGTTGATGTGGTTTGGAAGCAATAAGGAAGAAAGGCTCTCGGGTTCTGATTATATAACCTGACACCCTCAACCGAACTCGGGCCGAATTCGGTCCGAAGTCTGGCCGAATTCGCCTGGGTTTGGTTTGGAACACTTTCTTTTTCATTGGCTCATTTCAAATATTTAATTCAAAGATTAGTAATTTTGACATTAAAATAATATAATTAATGTTATTTTATAAATTAAATTTCGTTACACATCGACTGTTTCAGATTAGCTGTAGGAGTACTGTCCCAGCTGGCGGAGGTTCACCGGGGAACTCTTAAATACCGCTTCGCTTCAACCATAGTTGTGGTGACAGACAGACTCTTTATTGGCTTGTCTCTAACACAGTTTTTGCATATTGAAATAAAATCATAAAATAAAATCAATTAACATTATTGACGTCCAAAATTCCTAATTCTCGACGTAAATAATTGAAAAGATCTTCTGCTAGAGGTTTTGTGAAAATGTCAGCTAATTGATTCTCAGTATCTATGTATACAAGGTCAATATCTCCATTTTGATGATGATCTCTAAGAAAATGATGTTGAATCTCGATATGTTTTGTACGAGAATGACATACAGGATTCTTAGTCAAATTAATAGTGCTCGTGTTATCACAGAAAATGGGAATATGTGTATAAAATAAATCATAGTCTTCCAAGGTTTGTTTCATCCATAAAATCTGAGCACAACAACGTCCTACGGCGATATACTCAGCCTCTGTTGTTGATAGGGCTACAGAATTTTACTTTTTACTAAACCATGAGACTAAAGCCTTGCCTAAGAAATGACATGTGCCACTGGTACTTTTTCTATCAACTTTGTATCCAGCAAAATCTGCATCCGAATAACCAGTAAGGTCAAAGGACTTAGTTTTGGAATACCATAAGCCAACAGAAGAAGTGCCCTTAAGGTATCGAAAGATACGCTTAACTGCGCACAGATGTGATTCCTTTGGATTAGCTTAAAAACGTGCACACAGGCAAACACTAAACATTATATCTGGATGACTAGCAGTTAAATAAAGTAAACTACTGATCATACCTCGATACTTACGTGTGTCGACCGGCTTGACTTGTTCATCAATATCAAGCTTTGTTGAAGTTGCCATCGGAGTGCCAATAGGTTTGACATTGTCCAGGTCAAACTTCTTTAGCAAATCTTTTGTGTACTTGGCTTGATTTATGAACGTCCCATTGTCAGTTTGTTTGATTTACAGTCCGAGAAAGAATTTTAGCTCTCCCATCATGCTCATATCAAACTCATTCTGCATACACTTAGAAAATTCTTGACACAGAGATTCATCAGTAGATCCAAATATGATATCATCTACATAGACTTGTATTAAAAGAAGCTTACCATTAAAGGACTTAATAAAAAGTGTAGTGTCAACCTTGCCTTTTGAAAAACCGTTGTCAAGTAGAAAAGAGCTTAGACGATCATACCAAGCACGAGGGGCTTGTTTCAAACCGTATAAAGCTTTCTTCAACTTGAAAACATGATCAGGGTTTTTAAAATCTGTAAAACCTGGAGGTTGTGCTATAAAAACTTCTTCTTTTATAAAATTATTTAAAAATGTACTATTGACATCTATTTGAAATTATGAAAATATACAAATGCACATAACATGCGAATGGATTCTAATCTCGCAACTGGGGCATAAGTCTCATCGTAGTCGATACCTTCTTCTTGATTGTATCCTTGAGCTACGAGTAGAGCCTTATTACGAGTTACTAAACCATTCTTATTAAGTTTATTTCGGAATACCCAACGGGTGCCAATGACTTGACGATCAATAGGCTTGGGAACAAGTTCCCAAACTTGATTCCGTTCAAATTGGTTTAATTCCTCTTGCATAGCATCTATCCAAAAATTATCACTACATGCTTCATCAATAGTTTTGGGTTCTAGCTGTGAAATAAAAGTAACACTAGAAACAATATCTCTACTGGATGTACGAGTACTTACACCTTTGGTAATGTCACCAATTACCAAATCCTTTGAATGATCAGCCGTAAATTTTAATCTTTTCGGCAGACTCTGAAGGTAGCTGGTTCCTGGATCTTCTCTAGGAGGATCAGCTAGTGCCGAGCTTGGTTGAGAATCAGCTGTTGTTGAGCTTGGTACAGTTGGATCTTCGTCATTGTCATCGATAGTCATTTGATTCAGTTCATCAAAAGTGACATTGATTGATTCTTCGATGATCATGGTTCGTTTGTTGAAGACTCTGTATCCTTTGCTCTTGGCCGCATAACCTAAAAATATACCTTCATCGGCCTTTTCGTCAAACTTTCCCAAATTGTCTTTTGTATTAAGAATAAAACATTTACAACCAAATATTCTAAAATATGAAACAGATGGAATTCTATCAAACCATAACTCAAATGGAGTCTTCTTCGATTTGGGTCGAATTAGAACTCTATTGAGAACAAAACAAGCTGTATTGACAGCTTTAGCCCAGAAATATTTGGGTAGACTAAACTGGTTTAACATTACTCTGGCCATTTCGGATAGAGTTCTGTTCTTACGTTCCACAACTCCATTTTGTTGTGGAGTCCTAGGACAGGAGAACTCGTGTACAAAACCGTGTGTGTCACAAAAATGCTCAAACTCTGCATTCTCGAATTCGCCTCCATGATCGCTTCTAATACGAGTGATCATGTAACCTTTTTTATTTTGTACTTTCTTGCAAAAGGCGACAAATTCGGACAATGCATCATTCTTGCGTGTCAAGAAGTATACCCACGTGTATCTAGATAAATCATCTACAATTATAAAAGCATATAATTTACCTCCGAGGCTAGCAACTCTGCTAGGACCAAATAAGTCCATATGAAGCAATTATAGAGGTCTAGTAGTACATACTACGTTTACTGACTTGAATGTGGATCTGGTAGCTTTGTTCTTTTTACATTGGCTGCATACCGAATCCTTCTTGAATGTAATGTCCGGTAAACCGCGTACTAGCTTCTTTGTGGATAATCTTGAGATTGTGTCCATATTTGCGTGACCGAGTCTCATGTGCCACAGATGACTTTCATCACTTTTAGCCATTAAGCATCTACCTGAAATGTTAGTTTCTTCCAACAAATAAAAAACATATATGTTGTCTTCCCTGATACCTTCAAAGATAGTACTACCAGTTGAGCTATCAACTATAGTACATTTGTCTTTGCCAAAGTTGATGTCATAACCATGATCAGCTAGATGACTTACGTTGAGTAGATTATGTTTCAACTCGGTAACCAGACAGACATCCTTAATCACAGGATAGGGAGACTTACCAACATCACCGATACCAATAATATACCCTTTCAAGTTATTACCGAAGGAGACATAGCCTTCCTTCTTTTCTTCGACAGTGTTGCAAATAGTGTAGCGTCACCGGTCATATGCCGTAAGCAACCGCTGTCGAGGATCCATTTGCTTTTAGCATGTGAAAGGTGTTCCACCTACAAAATAGTTTGCAGATAAAACTTTTGGTACCTATTTCTTGTAGGGTCCTGACATGTTAGCCTTTGGTATCCAAGCATAAATATTTAAATCAACAAGCTTTCTGATTCTACATGCAGATGAAATATGACCAATGAGGCCACAATAATGACATTGTGCATGTCGAGTGTTGAAAGCTGAGTGGTGTGCATGGTTGGTAGATTTAGGTTTTCTAGTATAGAAGAAAGCATGCCTATAATCTTGTTTGGGCTTAACCTTTTGGGGTAAAGGTTTGATAGGGTTAGGTCTGACAGTGTTTGGTTTGGAAATGTTCCGATTTTTCGGTAAGTGACACGTGTTAGGGAAGGAAGCAGCAGTCTTAGGCTGTTTTCCTAACCTAATTTCAAATCTTTTGGAAGTGTCATACAACTTAGTATAATCAGAAGTGAGTGTTTCCATTCTGATTTGTGCACATTGAAGACTTTTCTTCTCTTTAGAAAGTTCTTCTTTGAGTTGGTCAATAACTTTGTCTTTCTCTTCAGATGACTTGGTAGTCTCGTGTAATAAGAGCTTGATAGAAGAAAGCTCACCAGACTCACTAACATTATTTCTAACCTCAGCTAGTAGGTCGGTAAGTCTACCTATTTCACCTTTGTACTCTTTGAGTACCTTCTTAGAGGTCTGATATTTACTACGCAGTTTCCTGTAATCAGTCATCAGTTCACTGAAGGCATCTCCTAATTGCTCAAAGGTGAAGTCATCCTATGTATCAACTACAGGTTCAGTAGGTACCTGATCGGATGCCATAAAGCATACGTTTGCAGCATCTTCTGATTGTTCGTCTTCTGAGTCGCTGGCTTCACTTTCATGCCATATGCTGGTGTTGGCATACTTCCGGGATGTTGAACTCTTCAGGTTCCCTTTCTCATACCTGTTGCTCTTCTTGCTTGATGATGAGTTTGTAGGACAATCCTTCTTCATGTGTCCCTTCTTCTTGCAGCCGTAGCAGACAGCATCATCTTGATACCAGTTGTTGCTGCTGTTGTTTTCTTTGTCTCTCTTCTCATATCTCATGAATCTCTTGAATTCCCTTGCTAGGAGTGCTTGATCTTCAGCATCAGATTCACTGCTGTCTGAGTCACCTTCAGCAGCTTTTCTGTGCTGAGCCTTGAAAGCGATCGTCTTCTCCTTTGGTGCAGGCTCTTCAAAATCTTGTAGCTCCAGTTCATGAGTGAGTAGCTTACCCATGAGTACTTCGAGGGACATAGTGGTGTGGTTGTTCCCTTCAATAATTGCAGTAGCATTTGGAATCCAGTTCTTGGTAAGTGCTCGCAGGAGTTTGCGAATCTTTTTATGGTTACTGTACTCTTTGCCTAGGGAGGACAAAGGATTTACAATATCCAAGAATCTTTCGAACATCTGAGTAACTGTTTCGTTGGGCTTCATCTTGAACACTTCATACTCTTGAGTAAGTCTGCTGACCTTTGATTCTTTGACTTGAGTCGTGTCTTCATGTGTGACTTCAAGTAGCTTCCACACTTTATTAGCCGTTGTGCAGATAGACACCCTGTTAAATTCAGTTCTGCCTAAAGCACAAAATAGAGCGTTAATAGCACGTGCGTCAAGACTGGCGTTTTTCTTTTCCTCCTCTATATATCTGCTATGGGGTTTTTCAACTAAAACTCCATCAACATTTATACGAGGTGGCTTTTGATAGCCATCAATAACAATAGACCATAAATCAAAGTCAAGAGATTTCAAGAAGAAACTCATCCGTGTTTTCCAATAGGTATAGTTTGTACCATCAAACAGTGGAGGTCTGTTTGTGGCCTGGCCTTCACTTGTAAATTTCACAGTTGCCATGTGTTGTGCTGTGATCTATATAACAATGAATAAATAATTGTAATATTACCTTGCTTTACCTGTAACACCCGCTCTGATACCAATTGTAGGAACGAAATCGTAAAGCACAATACTCTAGAGGGGGGGTGAATAGAGTTGGCAGCGAAAATATGCTAATTAAAAAATGTTAGCAGCAAGATCACAGAATAATAATCACAACTAAGTAATGTAAAGGCAGAGATAAGAAAGCAAACGCAAAGACAGCGATGTATACTGGTTTCCCTCTGTTGAGGACTAATCCAGTCGGTAGAACTCTTGCTACCTGTTGAATCCACTATTGGCAAAATCGTAAGTTTTCTTATGAAGTCCTTGTAACTTCTACAACGCGAGCTTTGATACGAAGAACTCGTCCAACTTCAATTGTGAAGAGGTATTCTTCAATCAAGCCTTCTGATTACAATCTCTCAGAAACTTCTAGACCGTACCGCACTGGCAAATCGACTAGAGGATTGTAATTGGCTTGGGATCTGAAATTTAAAGCTCAAGAAAACTCTTTGGAAGACTGAAAGCTTTAGATAGAGAGAAGATTGAAAGTGAATGAGTGAGCTGAAATGATCGAAATTCTTCTCTATTTATAGGAATTCCAAAGACAGAATTCTGACAGAATTCGGGCAGAATTCGGACAGAACTCGATGAGGAAATCTCGGTCAAATCCGTAACTGCAGGAGGACCAAGTTCAGAAGAATTCAAAAATCAAATGGCCACCAACCAAACTCTGGCCGAACTCTGGCCGAGTTCTGTCAGGGTTAGGTCAGGTTTTAAAAACATAGTTTTTGATGATTTTTGAAAACCTTTTTGAAAACCTTTTTGAAGCTTTTGTTTAAAAGAATGTTTTTCAAAACAAAGGATATTTTAAAAGTATTTTGAAAACATTTTGGAATAGCCTATTTGCCAGT
>JANAVB010042620.1:3847804-3907804 GCA_029216955.1 Iris pallida | reverse complement strand
AGCACATGGCTGGGGTCCGGAACATATCTTCTCAGCTGAGACATGTGAAAGACATCGTGAACTCCTTCTAGGTTGGGTGGAAGTGCAATCCTGTAAGCTACCTCTCCAATTCTGCCAAGTATCTCGAACGGTCCGATGTATCTGGAGCTCAGCTTTCCTCCTCGTCCGAACCGGATCGTCCCTCTAGTAGGTGATATCTTCACTAGCACCATATTACCGTCTGCGAACTCCATCGGTCTGCGATTAGCATCGACCCAGTGTTTCTGCCTGTCCTGAGCTACTCTGAGCCTGTCTCTGATCATCCTGACCTTCTCTGCTGCATCCGTGATCATCTCTGACCCAAGCATAACTCTGTCCCCGACATCATCCCAAAAGAGCGGTGTACAGCATCGTCGTCCATATAGTGCCTCGAAAGGAGATATACCGATGCTGGCTTGGTAGCTGTTGTTGTATGAAAACTCTACCAAGTGCAGATGGCTCTCCCATGATCCGCCAAAGTACAGCACACAAGTCCTCAGCATGTCCTCCAGCGTCTGTATCGTCCTCTCGGACTGTCCATCTGTCTGCGGGTGGTACGCCGTACTGAACTTGAGCCGACTGCCCAACTCCTCCTGCAAGCTCCTCCAGTAGTGGGATGTGAATCTGCTATCTCTGTCCGATACGATGCTCACTGGTACTCTGCTGCATGTATAGCTCTGCCAACTTCTCGGTGGAAAGCCCCACCTTGAAGGGTATGAAGTGCGCACACTTCGTCAGCCTATCCACGATGACCCAAATGGCATCCTTCCCTCCTTGGGAACGAGGAAGCCCTGAGACGAAGTCCATCGTAATGTGTTCCCACTTCCACTCGAGAATGGGTAACAGCTGCAACAGACCAGCTGGCCTCTGGCGCTCCGCCTTGACCTGCTGGCAAACTAGACATCTCGAGATGAAACGTGATACATCCCTCTTCATCTCGTGCCACAAAAGATGTTCCCGTAAGTCACGGTACATCTTGTTAGCACCAGCGTGAATAGAATATCTCGATCGGTGCGTCTCCTGCAAGACTGTCTCTATCAGCTCTCCCTTCGGTATGCACAATCGACTGCCATGTGTAACACCCAGTTTTCCAAATGAAGGTAATTTTGAAATTTTGTAATTTTAATCTTTAATAATGATATTTAAATCATGATATAATTTTTGGTAATTTTTAAATCATTTTAAAACTATTTTAAATCATGACTTATGATTTTGGTATTTTGATAGTGCAACACTAGAGACAGCTTAACCTAGAGCCTAGCCATGTGATTAGGGTGTTCATTTATCATTTCCAGTTCAAGGGTATTTTTGTCATTTTGAATTTAATTGAATTTAATATATATTATTGGAATTTAATGTATTATTAAGAATGGTGTGATTTTAATATTATTTAATTGATTGCCATGTATTGTGATTAGCCTAATTTGGTTTGGACCCAACCTAGATTAGTCATATCTAGTCTTAGCTAACAATGGTTAGTGATAGTTAGTATTAATTATATTTATTAGAATTTTTAGTGATTTTTAGTATAATTGATTTGGTGCTAGTTTTAGACTTTTACTCATGTTGACTTTGGAGACTGTCCTAGAGGCTAACCTAGGTCATGACTATTGGTTAGGTTAAGAAACCCTAGATTGACCTAAGTTAGTGACATCAAATCCATTAGAATTATTTTGGGAAAATTAGGAATTTATTTGATTAGAAAATGGCTTGTGATTTCACAAGTCATGGTTTATGATTTTAGCCTTAAAGGCCCAACCCAACACTAGTGCAACCTAACCCTAGCCCATTTTAGCCCATGGCTGGTCACATAGGGATTCCCCCTCTATTTAATCCCTCCTAGAAATTAGGGCTAGCCTCCATTAGGAATTATTTGCAAGTTTGGAAAGAGGTGAGTCTCCATCTTCCATAAATCATAGAAAATCTATTTCAACTCCTTTTTCCTCCAAACCAATTGCTATAGATTCTAATTTTTCTGTTCTTGCTATTTATGTAAGGATATTTCAGAGTTTGGGCAATTTGAAGGAATTTGGTGGCTTGAGGAACCATTTTCTATTGGGGATTTTTGAGCCCTTGCACATCAATAGGTAAATCCTAATATACACCATGAAATTACTATTTTATTGCATTTCTAGGGAGCCCTAGGCCTAACCTAACTGTAGGAATAGGTTACCCTAGATTTTGAGTCCGATTCGTGTCCTATTTGGACACGTATCAATGTCATGGTGCAAGTGTTTGATGAAATACCCCAAAGGGCATTTCGGTTGAATTTTAGAATTGTATTTGAATAGAAAATTAGGGTTTGATCTCGCTTACGTGTTTCTTGTGTTCTGAGACGTGTTTGGTGTCGTGTTGTGTCATCACAGACACGTGGACATGCGGTCGCACACGCGCGCGCGCTGGCAGGATCTATGCCCTGCTACTCGGGCCTGATTCCGAGCTGGACACGTGTAACGCCCCAGAACCAGAATACTGGAGGGCGAGGGCGTACATAGCCAGCTACGTATATTGAAGTGCAACCCATCTCGCTATACGGTCACGGCTGTCTAGATACATGAGGGTTTAACTACAAGCCAACAGTCTCCTATGGTCATGAACAAGCCTATTGTCTAAATCTCAAGCAAACAATAATAGTAACAAGATGTCAGAGCACCAAATATACAATAGTAAGGCGTCCCATACATTACATATTCGGATGATCATAAAGCTAGTCGTACAAAATGTGAGGACTAGCAAGAGTTTAGTCATACATGATCAACCCTAGGATTTGTTAATCATGTTACAGCCCGTAGGCAGACAGTAAATAAAGATGCAATACGAGCTAACACGTGCTCGCCGGCTGAACGCCTTAAAAGAATAATTTTACAATAAAGTGGGAGAACAAAAAGAAACCCACTCGTTGCCAGGGTTACGCCTGGTGGTCACCATCTGGCTGAAAGACAGGTAGATCCTCTGGAGCTGCTCCGATATCTGGCCATACAAAACCAGCTGGGTCAGACCCCAGAAAGAGCAAGTGCCACAAAGGAGGCTTCACTTAGGAACTAAAACCAGCATATCGCAATAGAATATTAAAGATAATAAATAAAAAACTGATAATAATAGAGATAACAACAGTAAACTGAGTACGAGGAAACCATTCAAGTAGCCAGGTCACAACCCTTAAACCAAACAAGGACCGGGGTTGTAACCCTTCACCGGAATAGAAACCCGTCTCAAATACTATTGGTACAGTGAAGACCATAAACGAAGAGAGGACACAGAACTGCTCCGGGAGCCAGGTTACAACCCTTAAACCAAATAAGGACCGGGGTTGTAACCCTTCGTCTGAACAGAACTGGACCCCCGATCTTTATTGTTAAGGTCGGTATAAATAATTAATCATGCTTGTAGTAGTAAGGTAAAACATAGCGAGCATGGCATGGGGTGCAATAAGACAATAAACGAAGAGAGGACACAGAACTGCTCCGGGAGCCAGGTTACAACCCTTAAACCAAACAAGGACCGAGGTTGTAACCCTTCGCCTGAACAGAACTGGACCCCCGATCGTTATTGTTAAGGCAAGCATCAATAATCATGTCCTGTCACAATCTTGCACAGGATCAGGATAAGACTAAGCTGGAATAAACTTCAATCAATCATGGCCAAGCAAGGAGTACGGCTTGATACTTTAACTAACTAGGGTTATCATAGGCCTAGTTACTAGCAAGATGCAACGAGATTACCCCAACAGCCACAAGCCCTGCAGACTATCCAGGTTATCCGGGTCGAATGACCGTTTATGAAGGGTGCACCATTTGACTGTGTGCTGGAAATATGCCCTACTCGTCGGTAGGCTACAAGTCCGTTATTGCGCCCAGATAACGGGATTGCCTGTAGCTGGAAAATCTCTTCATGACTACTGAATTATTCTAGTTTATTAGCCTTAGTCAATTGCAGTAGGTATCCCTGACTGTGGTACTCAGGGATCCCTATCCTAGACATGATGCAAGGCAGTACCAGTTTATTTGTACAAACACAATCGCCCACGTTGTCCAGATCTTTCATACTTGTCATGTCAGACTAGCTGTCATAACAGCATGTCATGATATATCATGTCAGTTTACTGGTTAAGAGTGCGCTACGGCGGGCCACTATCGGGTTATAATCTTACATTATCATGAATGAGAGAAACTTGCATAAAATAACTAGTGACATATTCTTGAAGCCAAGGAAAAGATCTACAACTTTTATGTTTTGAGTTTTTCAAGATTCTAGCAACAAAACAACTTAAACAGGCAAAAACAGTGAAATAGAGCAATTCCGGCGTATGGGATTCCTGCACAATCGGTACATGGGATTCCTGCACAATCGGCGCATGGGATTCCTGCACAATCGGCGCATGGGATTCCTGCACAATCGGCACATGGGATTCCTGTACCATCGGCGCATGAGATTCCTGTACCATCGGCGCATGGGATTCCTACACAATCAGCGTATGGGATTCCTGCACCATCGGTGCATGAGATTCCTACACCATCGGTGCATGGGATTCCTGCACAATCGGCGTATGGGATTCCTGTACCATCGGCGCATGGGATTCCTGCACCATCGGCGCATGGGATTCCTGCACCATCGGCGCATAGAAAACTCACGTTGCGTCTTCAGTACATGTGCGTAGGGAACCTACGCGCATGACACGCTCGGAGTTAAGGGATGCGTTGTCGGGACTTTACGGTGCATGACCTCCCGGCGCATGGCCTCCCGGGCGCATGGGGTTCCCGGCACATGGGGTTCATCGTCCCCAAACAGCAAGTTCAGCCATGAAAGTCCTAAAAACTTGCTATGGCCATAACTTCCTCATCCGAAGTCGAAATCAAGCGAAACAAAAGCCAAAACTGCATGAAATTGAATTCTCTACAACATAGAACTATTAGTTTTCGAAAATAACTAAGTTTTAGAGATCAAAACCAAGAAAGCTGAAAAGTTATAAACTTAGATCTACAAGAATCCATCCATCAAATCCAAAGATGCCAAGTTCTAAAGAGGCTTAGAATCAAGTAAAGAAGAGAATGAAACAATAAAACTTGAGATCCATCATGAAGCAAGTTGCACTTGCCTAGCTCTCTTCCCTGGTAGGTGGAAGAGTAAATGTGGAGAAGAAGAAGAAGAATAATGAAGAGAGAGAATGAAGGAATGGGTTAATAAAGGATGATGGGGGTGGTAGGTAGGGGTTCTCCCCTTGGTTCATGATGAACCAAGACAACCCAAGCCTAGCTGAACCAACCCAAAATAAACCGAGCCAAGCCAAGAGATATGCAATACAAGAGGAAATACGTACACGTATTCCAAGATACGTAATACGAACTACAGGTATTACAACTCTACCCTCCTTAAAAGAATTCCATCCTCGGAATTTAATCAAGAGGCTAGAATTGTAAGGACAAGCTATAATAATCGTAAGCTATAACAAGCAGTCTATCATGCAGTCATTTATTCAAGCAAAGAATTGAAAGCATAAGGCATAAGGAAGACATTATACCTTACAAGTCAAACAGGTCAGAATATCGCGATCAGATATCATCCTCACGCTCCCACGTTGACTCACCCAAAGAGTGATGACCCCAAGCAACTCAGACTAAACTAATATTCTTGTTCTTGAGTATCTTCTCTCTCCGGTCCAATATAGACACGGGCCTCTCCTCATACAAAAGGTTGGTACCAACAACCAATTCTGAATGATCCAGGATATGGCTCGGGTCCGGAATATATCGTCGTAGTTGAGATACATGGAACACGTCATGCACCTCTTTTAGCGACGGCGGAAGAGCGAGACGATAGGACACATCACCTACTCGCTCCAGAATATCGAACGGCCCTATATACCTAGGACTAAGCTTTCCCCGTACGTCGAAATGAATGATGCCACGGTTAGGCAAAATCCTCAGGAATACATGGTCGCCGACCGAGAATTCAAGGGGTCGTCGATGAGAATCGACCCAATGATGCTTGCGATCTTGGGCAACTCGAAGATGATCTCTGACTCTTCTGACCACTTCAACGGTCTGAGCAATCATTTCCGGACCAAGCATCTGTCTCTCTCCGACATCGTCCCATACTAGCGGGGATCGGCACTTTCTACCATACAGTGCCTCGAACGGTGCCATCTGGATACTAGCTTAGAAACTATTATTGTAAGAGAACTCCACCAGGTACAGGTGATCTTCCTACGAACCATCGAAGTCGAGTGTACAAGATCTCAACATATCTTCGAGAGTCTGGATCATGCGTTCTGACTGGCCATCAGTCTATGGATGATAAGCGGAGCTGAACTGGAGGCGAGTTCCCAAACTCTCTTGTAAGCTACGCCAAAAGTGTGACGTAAATCTTGAATCTCTGTCCGAGGTGATACTGACTGGTATATCGTGAAGCCTGACGATCTGCCTGAGATACATCTCTGCTAGCTGAGCCGTCGGCTGACCGACTCTGAACGAGAGAAAATGAGCCACCTTCGTGAGCCTGTCTATAATAACCTAAATAGCATCTCTGCTAGCTGAGGATCTAGGTAATCCAGTCACGAAATCCATGGTTATATGCTCCCACTTCTATTCTGGAATTGGAAAGGGCTGAAGAAGTCCAGCTGGCCTCTGATGTTCGACTTTAACTTGTTGACAAACCAAACATCGAGAGACAAACCGGGCTATCTCCCTCTTCATGCCATTCCACTAAAAGTGCTGACGGATATCACGGTACATCTTCGTACCGTCGGGATGAATGAAATACTGTGAACTATGAGCCTCTGTCATGATCTCCTGTCTGATATCTCCACTGGGTACACAAAGACGCTTCCCATGTCGAAGTGTACCGTCTTCATAGATACATAACTCTGGTCTTCGTCCTGCCTCACATTCTGCTCTGAGTCGCTGAAGCTTGGAATCTGCCGACTGCGCCATCCAGATCCTCTCGACTATAGTGGACTGAACTTGCATGCTGGCCATCAATGCCACACTGGAAGGGAGAACAACTTCTATACCTATTTTCTGAAGATCGGCTAACAGTTCTGGTTGCGCTGTTAGGAAATAAACTTCGGCTCTCCTGCTCAATGCATCTGCAACAACGTTGGCCTTCCCTGGGTGATACTGTAGGTTGACATCATAATCCACAAGTAGCTCCAGCCACCTCCTCTGATGCATGTTGAGATCCTTCTGGGCGAACACATACTTCAGGCTCTTATGGTCGGTGAAAATCTCTACCCTATCTCCGTACAAGTAGTGCCTCCACAACTTAAGTACAAACACTACTGCTGCCAATTCTAAGTCATGGGTTGGGTAATTCCTCTCATGATCACGAAGTTGTCGTGATGCATAATCTATTACCTTCCCATGCTGCATCATAACACATCTTAGACCTCTGCCTGAAGTATCGCAATATACTGAGAATCCTTCGGTTCCATCTGGAAGCGTGAGAATAGGAGCCGTCATCAAGCCTCGCTTCAACTTCTCAAAAGAATCCTGGCATTCTGCTGTCCAAGCAAACTGCACATCTTTACGGGTCAACTGGGTCAATGGTGCTGAAATCCGAGCAAAGTCTGAAACAAATCGCCGGTAGTAGCCGGCCAATCCAAGAAAACTGCAAACTTCTGCGACTGTACTGGGCACTGGCCACGACTCAATAGCCACGATCTTCTGGGGATCTACCTCCACTCCTCCTCGGGTGATGATATGACCCAAGTACGAAATACGATCGAGCCAGAACTCGTATTTACTGAACTTGGCATACAATTGGTGCTCCCTGAGAATCTGGAGAACAACTCTGAGATGCTGCTCATGCTCTGCTTCACTTTTGCTGTAGACCAGGATGTCATATAGGAACACAATCACAAACTGATCCAAATAAGGCATGAAGATACGATTCATGAGGTCCATGAATACAGCCGGCGCATTGGTTGCTCCAAATGGCATAACAAGGAACTCCCAATGCCCATACCTAGATCTGAAAGCTGTCTTCGGGATGTCCTGCTCTCTGACTCTGATCTGATGGTAACCTGACCGCAAGTTAATCTTCGAGAACACTGCTGCCCCTTTGAGTTGATCAAACAAGTCATCTATCCTCGGGAGAGGGTATCTGTTCTTGATTGTCATTGAGTTCAAGGTACGATAATCTACACATAATCTAGACGTACCATCCTTCTTTTTCACAAGAAGCATCGGGGCTCCCCAAGGCGATCCACTAGTACGAATGAATCCCTTGGTTCTGAGTTCTTCAATCATCTTGTACAATATCTCCAGCTCTGATGGCGCTATCCTGTAGACTCTCTCTGACACTGGGGCTGTTCCAGGAATCAAGTCGATGGTGAACTCGATCTCCCGCTCTGGCGGCATCCCTGGAAGCTCTTCGAGAAAAACATCTGAAAACTTCTCGACTATCCGAGGTAACTGCACTACTGCTACTGCCATCCGCAACACTGGAGGAGAAGGTTCAACTTCGCCTCGGGAGAAGGAAAACTTCGGCTCGCCTGGAATGCTAAAAATAACCCTGCCAATGTGGCAGTCTATCCTAGCATATTGGTCCCTCAACCAATCCATCCCTAAGACAACATCATAATCGGCCATCGGGAACTCTATCAATCTAGCGGGGAATTCTCTGCCGCTAACTATGATCAGACACGAGGAAAATACTCTATTTACTCCTACAAGTCCGTTACCAGTAAGTATATTGAGCCTTACTGATAATGACTCGGGCTCCAGCCCTACCCGTATCGCGAATCGTGTAGACATAAATGAATGCGAGGCACCAGAATCAAATAATACTGAAGCTGGAAAGGTGTTGACGAGAATAGTACCTACCACTATCTCACTTGGTGCTATTCCTTCTTCTCCCATGGTCAAAGCCAGCACTTGACCATGTCATCTGGATGCAGGTCCCCTATGTTGAAAATTCCTCTGCCTGCTCTGGATCAGGGCTTGGGCTTGGGCGTACTGCTACGATCTCTGCTGCTGGAATGCCTGGGCCTGCGTCGGCAATGGCCTCGGGAATGGGTACTGCAGCTGCTGCTGCTGCTGGACTGGTGCTGGTCCTCTAACTGAAGGACTATAGAAGGCTGATGAACTCCCCCTGTTCGGACAATTTCCAACCCTGTGGTCCGGGGCACCACAAACCAAGCACAAACCCTGTGCTCTGCGACACTCTGATACCACATGCCCTGGCTTCCCACAGTGTGAATATCCCTCTGCGGAAGACTGCTTCTGCTTCTGCTGCTGAGGGTGCGTCGGGGTTGAATGCTGAACCGACGTCACTGAGGCCGCCCGCCTCGGAGCTCCAATGGTCAAAGCCCTGGCCGCCGGGGCTGGTGCTGAAGACTGATTCATCTGGCTGTAGGATCGCTTCTGACCTCCGGTCCTATCCACGATCCTCTGGGAGGTATACTCATGCCTCCAGGCTGCTCTCAATACTGCATCAAAAGTCTATTGCTCAAACTGCTCCACTGCTAATAGAATCTCCAGATGAAGCCCCTGTTGGAACCGCTGGGCTCTATCGAACTCGGTCGCTACCAAGGTAGGAGCAAACCGACTAAGTCTCGAAAACTCGGCCGTATATCCATCGACCGTCCTGCCCATCTGCTTCAAATTGGTGAACCTCGTCTGTAGATCGTATCTAGCTACAGCATCGAAATACTTAGTCTGGAATCTCTCTCTGAATACTGCCCAAGCAATAGGGGCCACTAATCCAATGGCCTGCGTCGCCCACCAGCTGCGGGCAAGATCCAATAGCTGCAGGTGCACCATGGCTACCTTCTCATTTTCTGGAGTCCTGGCTTCTTCTAGAATCACCTCTGTGTCCTAAAGCCATGTATCTGCAGCGATCGCATCTTCACTGCCGTCGAAGAAGAGAGGGTTCAAGCGCTTGAAGCTGTTGGTCGCACTATTACCTTGATGACCTCCTCTGGTCAAAGCATCTGCCACCGCCTGGTGCAAGGCATCTCCGCGACGATCCTGGGAAGCTAATAGGGACCTGATAAGACCCACCAAAGTGCCATCGTCAGGCTCTGCAGGCTGGACGGGCTGAACTGGCAGCTCTTCTTCAGAAGGTATGACTCTGGAAGCTACTCCTGAATGTTAGGCTTGATCTCCAGGTTGCTGCTGGTCCATAGGAGGTGCTCCGCCTTGCTGATCGGTAGGTCCAGGAACAATGCCGCTGAAGAAGACGACATAGGGAACAATAAGGAAGGACCAGGACAGATCAACGATACAAGCATGGGATCATGTCAAGATTACAGGGATTCAGAAGATACGAGCATAGATCAAGGACGAGTACAGATTGAGACATCTATTCGGCAAACCCTCACATACCTTGATTTACAAGACCTGCATGGGCCACCACTAAAACCATGTAATGCCCCAGAACCAGAATACTGGAGGGCGAGGGCATACATAGTCAGCTACGTATATTGAAGTACAACCCACCTCGCTATACGGCCACGGCTGTCTAGATACATAAGGGTTTAACTACAAGCCAACAGTCTCCTATGGTCATGAACAAGCCTATTGTCTCAATCTCAAGCAAGCAATAATAGTAACAAGATGTCAGAGCACCAAATATACAATAGTAAGGCGTCCCATACATTACATATTCGGATAATCATGAAGCTAGTCGTACAAAATGTAAGGACTAGCAAGAGTTTAGTCATACATGATCAACCCTAGGATTTGTTAATCATGTTACAGCCCGTAGGCAGACAGTAAATAAAGATGCAATACGAGCTAACACGTGCTCGCCGGCGGAACGCCTCAAAAGAATAATTTTATAATAAAGTAGGGAAACAAAAAGAAACCCACTCGTTGCCAGGGTTACGCCTGGTGGTCACCATCTGGCTGGAAGATAGGTAGATCCTCTGGAGCTGCTCCGATATCTGGCCATACAAAACCAGCTGGGTCAGACCCCAGAAAGAGCAAGTGCCACAAAGGAGGCTTCACTTAGGAACTAAAACCAGCATATCGCAATAGAATATTAAAGATAATAAATAAAGAACTGATAATAATAAAGATAACAACAATAAACTGAGTACGAGGAAACCATTCAAGTAGCCAGGTCACAACCCTTAAACCAAACAAGGACCGGGGTTGTAACCCTTCACCGGAATAGAAACTCGTCTCAAATACTATTGGTACAGTAAAGACAATAAACAAAAAGAGGACACAGAACTGCTCCGGGAGCCAGGTTACAACCCTTAAACCAAACAAGGACCGGGGTTGTAACCCTTCGCCTGAATAGAACTGGACCCCCGATATTTATTGTTAATGCCGGTATAAATAATTAATCATGCTTGTAGTAGTAAGATAAAACATAGCGAGCATGGCATGGGGTGCAATAAGACAATAAACGAAGAGAGGACACAGAACTGCTCCGGAAGCAAGGTTACAACCCTTAAACCAAACAAGGACCGAGGTTGTAACCCTTCGCCTGAACAGAACTGGACCCCCGATCGTTATTGTTAAGGCAAGCATCAATAATCATGTCCTGTCATAATCTTGCACAGAATCAGGATAAGACTAAGCTGGAATAAACTTCAATCAATTACGGCCAAGCAAGGAGTACGGCTTGATACTTTAACTAACTAGTGTTATCATAGGCCTAGTTACTAGCAAGATGCAACAAGATTATCCTAACAGCCACAAGCCCTGCAGACCATCCAGGTTATCCGGGTCGAATGACCGTTTATGAAGGGTGCACCACTTGACTGTGTGCTGGAAATGTTCCCTACTCGTCGGTAGGCTACAAGTCCGTTATTTCACCCAGATAACGGGATTGCCTATAGCTGGAAAATCTCTTCATGACTACTGAATTATTCTAGTTTATTAGCCTTAGTCAATTGCAGTAGGTATCCCTGACCGTGGTACTCAGGGATCCCTATCCTAGACATGATGCAAGGTAGTACCAATTTATTTGTACAAACACAATCGCCCACGGTATCCAGGTCTTTCATACTTGTCATGTCAGACTAGCTGTCATAACAGCATGTCATGATATATCATGTCAGTTTACTGGTTAAGAGTGCGCCACAGCGGGCCACTATCGGGTTATAATCTTACATTATCATGAATCAGAGAAACTTGCATAAAATAACTAGTAACATATTCTTGAAGCCAAGGAAAAGATCTACAACTTTCATGTTTTGAGTTTTTCAAGATTCTAGCTACAAAATAACTTAAACAGGCAAAAACAGTGAAATAGAGCAATTTCGGCGCATGGAATTCTTGCACAGCGCATGGGATTCCTGCACCATCGGCACATGGGATTCCTGCACAATTGGCGCATGGGATTCCTACACAATCGGCGCATGGGATTCCTGCACCATCGGCGCATGGGATTCCTGCACCATCGGCACATGGGATTCCTGCGCCATTGGCGCATGAGATTTCTGCACCATCGGTACATGGGATTCCTGCACCATCGACGCATGAGATTCCTGCACCATCGGCTCATGGGATTCCTGCACAATCGGCGCATGGGATTCCTGCACCATCGACGCATAGAAAACTCACGTTGCGTCTTCAGTACATGCGCGTAGGGAACCTACGCGCATGACGCACTCGGAGTTAAGGGATGCGTTGCCGGGACTTCACGGCGTATGGCCTTCCGGCGCATGGCCTCTCGGGCGCATAGGATTTCCGGAGCATGGGGTTCATCGTCTCCAAACAGCAAGTTCAGCCATGAAAGTCCTAAAAACTTGCTATGGCCATAACTTCCTCATCCGAAGTCGAAATTAAGCGAAACAAAAGCCAAAACTGCATGAAATTGAATTCTCTACAACATAAAACTATTAGTTTTCGAAAATAACCAAGTTTTATAGATCAAAACCAAGAAAACTGATAAGTTACAAACTTAGATCTACAAGAATCCATCCATCAAATCCAAAGATGCCAAGTTCTAAAGAGGCTTAGAATCAAGTAAAGAAGAGAATAAAATAATAAAACTTGAGATCCATCATGAAGCAAGTTGTACTTGTCTAGATCTCTTCCCTGGTAGGTGGAAGAGTAAATGTGGAGAAGAAGAAGAAGAATAATGAAGAGAGAGAATGAAGGAATGGGTTAATAAAGGATGATGGGGGTGGTAGGTAGGGGTTCTCCCCTTGGTTCATGATGAACCAAGGCAACCCAAGCCTAGCCGAACCAACCCAAAATAAACCGAGCCAAGCTAAGAGATATGCAATACAAGAGGAAATACGTACACGTATTCCAGGATACATAATACGAACTACAGGCATTACAACATGACACGGGGTCCCCCAAGTGGCACGACCCCTCGTGTCGTATCGGACACGGGATCACGTGTGCACGAGTGTGCACTGTGTGCGTACAGTGTGTATTTGGGTTCCCTGTTTCATTTCAGTTTTAAATAGTTTAAATAGTAGTTTAAATTGTTAATTAAATCCTATATATAATGTATAATCTCTATTAGAATTAGATTACATATTAATTTAGGTTTTAATGAGGAATTGTGGATTCGAATGGTTAAATGGCATGTTAAATTGATACTGCTCTGATACTGGGTTTTCATGTATTCTGAAACATTAAATTTTCAGTTTCTATTTGATATTTCAACTATAAATTTACTCCTACATGATTGTTAGTTTATGATTAAAGCAATTTACTTTCGAATTTGACTTGTTGGGTGTGTTAAGGGAATTTGGCATGTGAAGTTGATTCAAATACTGATTACTGATACACTGGGATTGGGTTTCAGTCCTTCATGAACTGATTCCCTTTTATTTTCGAATACTGACCTGAGAATGGGATTTTGGCACTTGTGTTGTATTCGAATTTGGACTTTAGTTTGTGAATGAGAATTGGCATGTGGGTTCATTGAAATCGGTTTTGTTTTAGAATGGTTAGTTGTCAATATGATTTGATTTCCATTTCTTTCCTTTAGTATTTCATTGTTGTTTCCTGTCACAGTTCCATTTCCTAATATGAGTTTGAATGAAGGAATTATCATTAACTGATTTTGATTTGGATAGTACCCACTGATTTCTATTTGAACTGAGAATAGGGTTCCTCCTTTCTTAAACCTGAGATTTGGATGAATGGTTTAACATTCACATTCGAATTGGTTGTTTGAGAGTAGGATAGCTGATACACTGGGTTTTGGATTTCTGTTTGAACTGGAAATACATAATTAGTTTCCTTTCCTTCTATTAAAACTGAGATTTGTTCTCTAAAAACTGGAATTGGTTTCCTTTACATTACATGAGCTGACTGAGATTCATTTTGTTAATCTGAGATTAGATTTCCACTTCATTTATTCACTGGGTTCATTCCTAAACTTGCCATTCATTTCCTGATAACTGAAATGTGATTCATGTTTACTGTCAACAGGATTTGGGTTAAATGGATTTGAATTGGTTCTTTCCTATTTGTATTAACCTGAGATTACTTCCTTATTAAACTGAAATTGAATGATTATGTTGGTTGTTTGAGTTCTTGTAACTGTCAATTGATTCCATTCCTTCCTCAATGTTTTTCCAGTTTTCCCTATTAACCTGAGAATGAATGTTCATTTCACTGAATAGGAATTATGTACACTGTTTTGCAATACCTGATAGGGTTGAACTGAGATTGAATTCCCTTCCTTAATTGAGTATTAGTTCCTTTCTTTTACTTTACTGTTTTGCATGAATGTTCTAATTCATGGTTAACTGACACAGGTTCCCATTTTCTGTTTTTCCCTTGAACACATGCCACTGTTACACTGTTTTCCCTACACTGTTTCAGTAGCACACCCATGCCACACTCTTTCCCACACACACACACACAATTGTCTTATGTCTCACATACTCTTGACACCTCACGCACACACACATACAAGTACACCACAACATTCCCCTTCCTATCCCTATATATGTGTACATACATATATACATGTGAATATATATATGTGAGATGTATATATATATCTTATATATGATATATAATGTATTTCTTGTTCCTCTTGACAGTGTACATTTCACTGATTCACAGGTTCACACTCTTATGTACACCACACACTCTCATGTTTCACATACACACAAATACATTTCATTTCCTATTTCATTATGCTTATGACTATGTGAGATTCCATTTTTAGGTATCCTATATATGTGTGATATACTATAGGTACCTATATGCTAATGAGTGTTACCATATCATGTACTAATATGGATATATAAAATATATGTGTGATATGTATATAGTAGCCTATAGGCTATGTATATTCTAAGTTAGATTATAATTTATCTATATGTGTATTATTTTAGGTATAGATAATGTCATGTGGTTTATGGTTTGACTCCTAGGCATGGTATTGCCTAGTGAGTCTAAATTAGACTGTTTAGCCTTGTTAGACCTAGAATAGACTAGTTTAGACTAGTTTGACTTAGGTTTGACCTAGTTGACCTAGTTTGACTTCTAGGGTTGACCAGAGTTGACCAAGAGTTGACTTTGGCCTAGATTGACCTAGATTCATGTAGAATGCATTGTAGTGTATCTCATTACCATTCTGGACTTGTTGTGACTTGTGCTGTTCTAATAGGAGCCAGACACCACTCCTCGGACAGTATATATTCTCCAGATTCTCAGGATACAGGCGAGTACATTCTCTGATCATTTCATATCTTGTTTAGGATTATATTCCTGCTTTAGATTACTTTACATGATGCTGACACGTTGGAAACACGGATTAGTACTATATGGATCTGGTTGTGCGATGTTATCCCCCTTAGCGGATATATCGGGTATTCTTGTTCGTGTACTTTATCGTGAACATCGTGTACTCCTTGTATTTGTGACATTCGTGTACGAAACGTGTGAATCGTGTATAATCATGTATTCACATGACCTTCGTGTACAATAACATAACTTAGCTAGATCCTTGTGTATTGATTGGGGCGGGGGAGTAGAAGTGGTTATGTATTCAATCCTGTAGATTACTCATGTACAAAACTCTGTAGATTACTCGTGTACAACATCGTGCCGTCTACATAACCATCTTGTGCTCTGAATCACTAGCACTGTTAGTTCTCTATATATTGTAGCTATTTACTTACAGTCTCTCTTTTTTTATCATGTTATTCTTCAGATCCTGTATCTTACTCTCTAGCATGTCTGTATTCCTAACATGTTATGATTTTGTTGAGATGTACTGTACTCGCTCCTGTCCTGACTGGACCTAGTAAAAATTTTACAGTGAATGATGAGGCTCTGGTGTCTACCCCTCTTGGTGCAGCATTAGACATCACTAGGGACTTGGACCTGCTAGCAGTGGATGACACTCCTTAGACTAGGATGTCTTTACTTTTCTGGATCACTGTATATAGATTCTGAGATATTTTGGGATATGTATTTATTTTAGACACTTAGAATTCTGGATTGTATTTCTGTGCTTTCATTCTGGATATTTATCTATCTATCTTCATCTTGTTCTACCTTAGTTGTGATTGAGATATATTCTGTTATGTCACCCCCATTCGGAGAGTATTACTGTTTATTACCTTTAACTGTTAGATGTTGTGACCTAGGACAGCGTTCTACCGCCGACACTGCGGCGTAGGCTGGGCGTTGTTATGTCTCGTGCCCTTACAGTGGATGCAGGTCGTGACACATTTTTAGTGGTGGCCCATGCAGGTCGAGTTTATGTAGTGGTATTCGAACTAGAGTATCACTACAGCCTGCAGTAGGATTAGGATATATTTTTGAAGGTACTCAATCACAGTTAGGATTCCTTGAGAGATTCCTGGGACGACCCTTGAGAATCTTTTTTAAACTTCAAATTAAAATCCTTTCCCTTGTTTTGTTCGCTCTCACTCCTTGATTATTGAATTTGATTTTGATGGATCGTTGTTGATTTTGATTTTCCTATCGAGATGAATTTTATGGCCTGGGTTACGATATTTTCTGATAACATATGTTGACGGGAATAACAGGGATGGTAAAACGTCTGCTTGATTATGGAACCTGTAGTTTATCGCAGCCATATTAGCTACCGTGGCAGAAACATAGAGACCTGACTTCGGATGTACGTATCTTGGTTATGAGATTTGGAATTTCTCGCAGCTATACTAGTCGGCATAGCGAGAAATCCAAACGACATGATTATAGAGGTACATGCCCCAGATATGGAATTTATCGTTTATCGCAGCCTTGCTTACTGGCGTGGCGAGGACTCTGAGTAACGTGATTTTGTACAGACGCATATGATTATCAGATTGTATCTTGAGAAGGTTTTTAACATATCATCTCTATCGTACCATTCTGTTGTTATAAATTGTATTCCTTCATCAAATAGCTTATGAGTAGGAGTATGAGTAGGAGTAGCTTAGCTGTTATTATAAATCTAGTGTAACTTCTTGCTATATTTTTTTTCTAATACAATGAATCGATGATTTTGCTAGACCTTAACTTGGATTTGATATTATAGCTCTGGTTTCAAAATTGTTCTTTCTTTTAAACAGATAAGCAGAACAGATTTATCATCATTTTCTTCTTGCCATTATTTCTTGTATTACCTTAAAAATATATATATATATATATATATATATATATATATATATATATATATAGTGGACACAGATACTTGCCTGACACGTATACATACTACACTTGATTACCAACCTATCTGAATACATATTAATATGTTTGGTGTTAATTTCTCAAAATCCCAATAATTCTAATATAGTACAGTACCAGTGAGTAGTTCTCTTTTTTCCAGATTAAATTCATAAATTAAATTTAAATTTCATGTTATTAGTCGTTGTTTACATCACTGCACATGTATGTTATATACAGGGGTTCAAGTCTTAAAGAAAATTGGTTGAGTTTTGTGTTTGAACTTGTTAAATCTGAGGCTGTGTACATATTAAACCTTTAACCCTGGATTCTAAGTGTTTAGTTCAAATTGCAATTTTAAATTGTAATATTTTGAGCCGTATACATTATTGTGTGTAGGTATATAATGTTAGGTTCATACTCTTACATGTTAGGTTGTAGTTGTGGTAAACATTGAGTTGGTTTTGATGTTCAAATTTCTCCAAAATCTTGAAAACTGAATACATGTTAACATTTTTTTCATTGCTTTCAAATGTGTAGTTCAATTTCAGATCTAATATGTAATGTTGAGCTAAACTGAATGATTGAACCCTTCATTTCAAGTTTTAACCCATGTACACTTGACACTCTACACTAATGTTCACAACTGCCATGAAAACCTAACCCTTCATCTCTATGTTATGTTCATATAGCTATATAGATACACATATATATATGGTTAGCCATACATGTTATGAGTAAATAGCTTGTGCCTTGTAGACTGCTTAACCAATATGCCATGAATAGTGTAACTTGATAGCTATAGTTGAGACCCAAATTCTCCTATACACTTTCATGTATATTTTACACAAACCACATAACATTTACATAATGTTAGCTTTCCTTCTCTAACACTCTCTCTTTCTATATATATTATATTGTGATTGGATTTAATGCTATTGACTTTCGTTCCTCAAACTTTTGGTTTTGATTTTTCTTAAATAGTACCCCTTCTAGATGATTAGTAGTTATCATATTTTATTTTTGATAATTACCAGTTTGCAGATAGGATGGCAGACTGCCTTACAGCCTTGATGATTGTTGTATTTTTATCCTTTCCAGTATGGCACCCATGACCCGAGCTCGTCGTCTGAGAGCCGCTGCAGCTCCGGATAGGACTAGGAGCGTGCTTCCACCTCCTATTGCTCAGGAGGTAGTGACCCCTCAGGCTGACCCAAGGGTAGTGGCACCTCCCGCCATCGAGGAGGTGTTAGCATCCTCACCAGTGAGTTTCTCTCCACCACCTGTTATTCAGGAGAGAGCTGCAGTCTCATCTGAGACCAAGAGTCCTTCCCCGCCTCCTCCTCTGCCTCCAGAAGCGGTACCCCATACCATACCCTCGGCATGTTTGTTTCTTGACGGAGCTCAGATATCCAGACTTCTCCGGGATGTGTTGGAGACACAGAGAGTTCAGGCTGAGATCCTGAAGGAGCAGGGCCGCGGGATCCAACTGCTGTGGAATTTGGTACATTCAGGGGGAGAGCCTAGTTCTAAGAGGACGAGGAGCAGTGTATACCCAGAGCCCCGTGAGCACCCAGACTATCAGCCTAGACCAGCCTACCCAGTCCAGACTCCTGTTCAGCAGAGGCCAGCTGAGAGAGTGCCTACCTGCACCTTCTGTAAGAAGCCTGGACATGTATGGGACTACTGTAGGAAGAGAAGAGGGGTGTGCCTGTTATGTGGGTCGGCTGCACACAGGCTGCGAGACTGTCCTGTTGCACTTATCCCAGCCAAGACTCCGCCATCGAGAGGGAGTTCCAGCTACCAGACCTAGTTGGAGGTGAGTCCTTGACCTATATCTTAGCCAGTTTTTGATAATTGATGCAACCTACCATATTATTGTATGTTTTGATACTTTATGATTGCTCTTGATCTGATATGACTAGAATGGCTAGATGAGACCTCAGACTGATACCACTTACCAAAATCCTATATGTTATCCTTCCAATGGCATGATTTAGATAAGATCTCTTTTGACCTTGATTGCTGGGGGTTTAACCTAGAAGGAGTACGATCATCTTAATTTCGAGGACAAAATTTTTCTAAGGTGGGTAGGATTGTAATACCCAGTTTTCCAAATGAGGGTAATTTTGAAATTTTGTAATTTTAATCTTTAATAATGATATTTAAATCATGATATAGTTTTTGGTAGTTTTTAAATCATTTTAAAACTATTTTAAATCATGACTTATGATTTTGGTGTTTTGATAGTGTAACACTAGAGACAGCTTAACCTAGAGCCTAGCCATGTGATTAGGGTGTTCATTTATCATTTCCAGTTCAAGGGTATTTTTGTCATTTTAAATTTAATTGAATTTAATATATATTATTGGAATTTAATGTATTATTAAGAATGGTGTGATTTTAATATTATTTAATTGATTGCCATGTATTGTGATTAGCCTAACTTGGTTTGGACCCAACCTAGATTAGTCATAGCTAGTCTTAGCTAACCATGGTTAGTGATAGTTAGTATTAATTATATTTATTAGAATTTTTAGTGATTTTTAGTATAATTGATTTGGTGCTAGTTTTAGACTTTGACTCATGTTGACTTTAGAGACTGTCCTAGAGGCTAACCTAGGTCATGACTATTGGTTAGGTTAAGAAACCCTAGCTTGACCTAAGTTAGTGACATCAAATTCATTAGAATTATTTTGGGAAAATTAGGAATTTATTTGATTAGGAAATGGCTTGTGATTTCACAAGTCATGGTTTATGATTTTAGCCTTAAAGGCCCAACCCAACACTAGTGCAACCTAACCTTAGCCCATTTCAGCCCATGGCAAGCCAAATAGGGATTCCCCCTCTATTTAATCCCTCCTAGAAATTAGGGCTAGACTCCATTAGAAATTATTTGCAAGTTTGGAAAGAGGTGAGTCTCCATCTTCCATAAATCATAGAAAATCCATTTCAACTCCTTTTTCCTCCAAACCAATTGCTATAGATTCTAATTTTTCTGTTCTTGCTGTTTATGTAAGGATATTTCAGAGTTTGGGCAATTTGAAGGAATTTGGTGGCTTGAGGAACCATTTTCTATTGGGGATTTTTGAGCCCTTGCACATCAATAGGTAAATCCTAATATACACCAAAAAATTACTGTTTTATTTCATTTCTAGGGAGCCCTAGGCCTAACCTAACTGTAGGAATAGGTAACCCTAGATTTTGAGTCCGATTCGTGTCCTATTTGGACACGTATCAGTGTCATGGTGCAAGTGTTTGATGAAATGCCCCAAAGGGCATTTCGGTTGAATTTTAGAATTGTATTTGAATAGAAAAATAGGGTTTGATCTCACTTATGTGTTTCTTGTGTTCTGAGTCGTGTTTGGTGTCGCGTCGTGTCGCCACAGACACGTGGATACGCGGTTGCACACGCGCGCGCTGGCAGGATCCATGCCCTGCTACTCGGGCCTGATTCCGAGCTGGACACGACACTTTGGCTCACAAAACTCGACACACATGTTGTGTCCATGACTGACACGGGGTCCCCCAAGTGGCATGACCCCTCGTGTCGTGTCGGACATGGGATCACGTGTGCACGAGTGTGCACTGTGTGCGTACAGTGTGTATTTGGGTTCCCTGTTTTATTTTAGTTTTAAATAGTTTAAATAGTGGTTTAAATTGTTAATTAGATCCTATATATAATGTATAATCTCTGTTAGAATTAGATTACATATTAATTTAGGTTTTAATGAGGAATTGTGGATTCGAATGGTTAAATGGCATGTTAAATTGATACTGCTCTGATACTGGGTTTTCATGTATTCTGAAACATTAAATTTCTAGTTTCTATTTGATATTTCAACTATAAATTTACTCCTACATGATTGTTAGTTTATGATTAAAGCAATTTACTTTCGAATTTGACTTGTTGGGTGTGTTAAGGGAATTTGGCATGTGAAGTTGATTCAAATACTGATTACTGATACACTGGGATTGGGTTTCAGTCCTTCATGAACTGATTCCCTTTCATTTTCGAATACTGACCTGAGAATGGGATTTTGGCACTTGTGTTGCATTCGAATTTGGGCTTTAGTTTGTGAATGAGAATTGGCATATGGGTTCATTGAAATCGGTTTTGTTTTAGAATGGTTAGTTGTCAATATGATTTGATTTCCATTTCTTTCCTTTAGCATTTCATTGTTGTTTCCTGTCACAGTTCCATTTTCTAATCTGAGTTTGAATGAAGGAATTATCATTAACTGATTTTGATTTGGGTAGTACCCACTGATTTCTATTTGAACTGAGAATAGGGTTCCTCCTTTCTTAAACATGAGATTTGGATGAATGGTTTAACATTCACATTCGAATTGGTTGTTTGAGAGTAGGATAGCTGATACACTGGGTTTTGGATTTCTGTTTGAACTGGAAAAACAGAATTAGTTTCCTTTCCTTCTATTAAAACTGAGATTTGTTCTCTAAAAATTGGAATTGGTTTCCTTTACATTACATGAGCCGACTAAGATTCATTTTGTTAATCTGAGATTAGATTTCCACTGCATTTATTCACTGGGTTCATTCCTAAACCTGTCATTCATTTCCTGATAACTGAAATGTTATTCATGTTCACTGTCAACAGGATTTGGGTTAAATGGATTTGAATTGGTTCTTTCCTATTTGTTTTAATCTGAGATTACTTCCTTATTAAACTGAAATTGAATGATTATATTGGTCGTTTGAGTTCTTGTAACTGTCAATTGATTCCATTCCTTCCTCACTGTTTTTTCAGTTTTCCCTATTTACCTGAAAATGAATGTTCATTTCACTGAATAGGATTTATGTACACTGTTTTGCAATACCTGTGATAGGGTTGAACTGAGATTGAATTCCCTTCCTTACTTGAGTATTAGTTCCTTTCTTTTACTTCACTGGTTTGCATGAATGTTCTAATTCATGGTTAACTGACAAAGGTTCCCATTTCATGTTTTCCCCTTGAACACATGCTACTGTTACACTGTTTTCCCTACACTGTTTCAGGAGCACACCCATGCCACACTCTTTCCCACACACACACACAATTGTCTCATGTCTCACACACTCTTGACACCTCACACACACACACACACAAGTACACCACAACATTCCCCTTCCTATCCCTATATATGTGTACATACATATATACATGTGAATAAATATGTGAGATATATATATATCCTATATATGATATATAATGTATTTCTTGTTCCTCTTGACAGTGTACATTTTACTGATTCACAGGTTCACACTCTTATGTACACCACACACTCTCATGTTTCACACACACACAAACACATTTCATTTCCTATTTCATTATGCTTATGATTATGTGAGATTCCATTTTTAGGTATCCTATATATGTGTGATTTACTATAGGTACCTATATGCTAATGTGTGTTACCATATCATGTATTAATATGGATATATAAAATGTATGTGTGATATGTATATAGTAGCCTATAGGCTATGTATATTCTAAGTTAGATTATAATATATCTATATGTGTATTATTTTAGGTATAGATAATGTCATGTGGTTTATGGTTTGATTCCTAGGCATGGTATTGCCTAGTGAGTCTAAATTAGACTGTTTAGCCTTGTTAGACCTAGAATAGACTAGTTAGACTAGTTTAGACTAGTTTGACTTAGGTTTGACGTAGTTGACCTAGTTTGACTTCTAGGGTTGACCAGAGTTGACCAAGAGTTGACTTTGGCCTAGATTGACCAAGATTCATGTAGAATGCATTGTAGTGCATCTCATTACCATTCTGGACTTGTGACTTGTGCTGTTCTAATAGGAGCCAGACACCACTCCTCGGACAGTATATATTCTCCAGATTTTCAGGATACAGGCGAGTACATTCTCTGATCATTTCATATATTGTTTAGGATTATATTCCTGCTTTAGATTACTTTACATGATGCTGACACGTTGGAAACACGGATTAGTACTATATGGATCTGGTTGTGCGATGTTATCCCCCTTAGCGGATATCTCGGGTATTCGTGTTCGTGTACTTTATCGTGAACATCGTGTACTCCTTGTATTTGTGACATTCGTGTACGAAACGTGTGAATCGTATATAATCATGTATTCACATGACCTTCGTGTACAATAACATAACTTAGCTAGATCCTTGTGTATTGATTGGGGCGGGGGAGTAGAAGTGGTTATGTATTCAATCCAGTAGATTACTCGTGTACAAACCTCTGTAGATTACTCGTGTACAACATCGTGCCGTCTACGTAACCATCTTGTGCTCTGAATCACTAGCACTGTTAGTTCTCTATATATTGTAGCTATTTACTTACAGTCTCTCTCTTTTTATCATGTTATTCTTCAGATCCTGTATCTTACTCTCTAGCATGTCTGTATTCCTAACATGTTATGATTTTGTTGAGATGTATTGTACTCGCTCCTGTCCTGACTGGACCTATTAAAAATTTTACAGTGAATGATGAGGCTCTGGTGTCTACCCCTCTTGGTGCAGCATTAGACATCACAAGGGACTTGGACCTGCTAGCAGTGGATGACACTCCTTAGATTAGGATGTCTTTACTTTTCTGATCACTATATATAGATTCTGAGATATTTTGGGATATGTATTTATTTTAGACACTTAGAATTCTGGATTATATTTCTGTGCTTTCTTTCTGGATATTTATCTATCTATCTTCATCTTGTTCTATCTTAGTTGTGATTGAGATATATTCTGTTATGTCACCCCCATTCGGGGAGTGTAACTGTTTATTACCTTTAACTATTAGATGTTGTGACCTAGGACAGCGTTCTACCGCCGACACTGCGGCGTAGGCTGGGCGTTGTCACGTCTCGTGCCCGCACAGTAGGTGCGGGTCGTGAAACCATGCCTCAAAGATCCATCCTCTGCTATAGTGAAGTCATCCAGCAATCCAGCTAAAGCCTGGGCCCGAAGTCTGCGAAGGCTCTCATCTGTAGACTGTGCCTCCCTGATCTGCTCCATCAAACCTGACTGAATGTCAAGCGCCATCATCTGTATCACTGATCCTGGCCGAACTATCTCGATACCGAGCTTCTCCAGATCTTCCCGTAAATACCGATCTATCATCAGGTACCATGCCATCGGATGCCTGCTCAGCGCATCCGCCACCATATTTGCCTTCCCGGGGTGATACTGTAAATCGATGTCGAAGTCCTTCATCAACTCCAACCATCATCTTTGTCTCATGTTCAGCTCTTTCTGCGTGAACACATACTTTAAGCTCTTGTGGTCAGTAAAGATTTCCACACGCTCTCCGTATAAGTAATGTTTCCATAACTTGAGTGCAAAGATCACTGCAGCTAACTCTAGGTCATGGGTAGGATAATTCCGCTCATGAGTCCGTAATTGCCTAGATGCATAAGCAATCACTTTCCCATGCTGCTGTAGGACACATCCTAGCCCCTTTCCTGAAGCATCGCTGTATATGGTGAAACCTCCAGATCCTGAAGGTAATGTCAGAAATGAAGCGGTCGTCAGCCTCTTCTTCAGCTTATCAAATGTTGCCTGGCAGTCTTCTGACCAAATATACTATGCGTCCTTCCGCGTCAGCTTCGTCATGGGTTCAGCTATCCTAGCAAAGTCCTGGACGAACTTTCTATAATAGCCGGCTAAACCAAGAAAGCTCCTGATCTCTGAAACTGACGTCGGAGCCTTCCATGTCTCAACTGCAGCAATCTTCCTGGGATCCACCGAGATTCCCTCTCTAGTAACTACATGGCCGAGAAACTCCACTCGGTCTAAAAAGAACTCGCACTTCGACAATTTGGCATACAATCTCTCCTGCCTCAGAATCCCCAAAACTGTTCGCAAGTGCTCTGCATGCTCCTCCGGCATCTTCGAGTATATGAGGATGTCGTCGATGAATACTACGACAAACTTATCCAAATACTGGTGAAATGTATTATTCATTAAATTCATAAAGACAGCTGGCGTATTTGTGAGACCAAATGGTATCACCAGAAACTCGTACTGCCCTTACTTCGTGTTGAACGCCATCTTCTGGATGTCTGCTGCCCTGACCTTCACCTAGTGGTACCCGGATCTCAAATCTATCCTGGAAAACACCTTCGCCCCACTCAACTGGTCGAACAAATCATCTATCCTGGGCAGAGGATATTTGTTCTTAATGGTGTTGGCATTCAACGCCCGGTAGTCAATACACAACTGAACTGTACCATCCTTCTTAGGCACAAAGAGCACTGGCGCTCCCCATCGAGAAGCACTAGATCGAATGAAACCCTTTTTCAACAGGTCATCAATCTGCTCTTTCATCTCTACGGCCTCCTTGGGGTTCACTCTATAGCAAGCTCGGGATACTGGTGATGAACGCGGTACTAAATCTATAGTGAACTCCACATCTCTGTCAGGAGGAAGTCCTGGAAGATCCTTTGGGAATACATCCATAAACTTCCTAATGATAGGGTGTGGTGGTGCTACGTCCCCAACTGTCGCACAACAGTTCGGCTCTAGACTGATCTCCGGCCCTGTCCTCCTGACACTGAATGGTGCTGTGCCTGGGGGACTGAACAGAATACTACCCTCATGACAGTCTATAGCTGTATGGGCATAGCTAAGCCAGTCCATCCCCAATATGATATCATAACCGGGGAGTGGCATCACAAAGAATCGTCCCCTGAACTCTCTCACGGCTATATTAATAGAGCATCTATAGATAGCTCTAATGGGCACTGGTCCGCCTCCCATCATTACTCTACTCATCTCCTCGGTAGGTGTAGCTACTAAATGGTGTTTATGCATAAACTCTAATGACAGGAAGCTATGAGATACACCAGAATCAAACAAGCATAGAGCTAGAAAAGTATGCAAATAAACATGACCTGTGATGACGTCAGCCAAATAATCTGGCTCCGAAACCTGCTCCGGCTCAAGAGCTAGACTATACGCCTTCCCCTGGGGTCCCTTCTGCTGCTGTAGATGTTTCCCAAACCTCTACTGCTGAGTCAAAAGCGGCCCTCTAGCTACCTTGGATACTGGACAGTCCCGAAGCTGATGGGTGGCAGACCCACAAGCTAAGCACTGCCCCAACCTCTTACTACAAATGAAAGAGTCGTGGCCTACCCTTTTACAGAATGTACACAAAGTTTCCTTCTGCTGCTGCCGGGGTCCCGGGGCTCTAACTGGCGGGGTCGGATGATGTGGTGTAGGGGAACGGTAAGTCTGCTGGTGCGGCGTCGGTGCTCTCTGCTGGAAAGCATGACGCTTGGACGGTCCCTCGAGGTGTACAGAAGCCGGCCTCTTGCAAGACTGAAGACGCTCCTCTATGCTCCGGGCCAACTCTAGGCTCTGGTAGTAGTCAGTCGTACCGTTCGCCACTATAAGAATGCCAATGTCTGGAACTAGACCATGGCAAAACCTACGCGTCATCTCCTCTTGGTCAGCAACTAGACTAGGAGCGAAACGGCTCAGGCGACTAAACTCTGCCGTATACTCGTCGACAGAACGGTTCCCCTGCTGGATGTTCTGGAATCGTAGCCCCATGGCTACTCTAGCGGTGGTCAAGAAGAATTTCTTCTTGAACTGGGTCTTGAACTGATCCCAAGTAGCCCTCCCTCTCGCGAATAGCGGCTCATTCCGGAACCAAACTCCTGCCAAGTCTGTCAGCAGAAATCCCGCTGCCTCGACCTGGAGGTCATTCGGCAACCTTGCTCCAAGGAGCTTCCTCTCTACCGAGTCTAGCCAGTCATCTGCTATAACTATGCCCTCAGTCCCTAAGAACTCCTTTGGATTTAGTCCCATAAAGTCCTTGATTGTCCCTGTTCTTTGCCTTGGCTCTACAGATGGTGGGACCACGGTACGTTCCTCAGAACGCTCCATGCTCTGGCGGAGTAGGGTGGTCTGTTCCTGATGGGTCGTTAGGAACCCCTGGATCAGACTGAGCAGTTGGTTCCCGTCGAGTGTGACGGAAGCCTGGGTAGGTATAGTGATAGGTGGTGGTGGGAGTATCGGGTCATACTGGGACTGTGATGTGGAAGGTGGTGGAGGCATCTGGGTTTGTGGATCTGTGGAGTGGGAGAATATGGTAGGTGGAGGTGGAGGTGGAGGTGTATCGGTCAACTGGTCAGCTGACTAGATGGGGAGTGTGCTATTCTCAGGTGTGACATACTGGAATGAACGAGTAAGCACCATCTAATTACAATAAAAAGGACTTATAAGGACTCTTTAAAGTAAGCAATCATAGACAAGAAAATCTAATTATAATAGCAAGCATGTGATGTATTTCCTATGTTGCAACCCTAGTATTCCTCTAGGTGTTCTAAGCGTCATTCCTAATGTTGTCTAATTACCTTAAGTTCCTAATTGCAGGTATGCTTGGTACAATAACGTAACCAAACAATTTAGTCAGGGACCTGCATGGGCCACCACTAAAAATATGTCACGACCCGCTACTCAAATTGTTAGGCCGGGCCGAGTCATGTCCAGCCTGCGCTTGAGATAAAGCACAGTAAGCTGTTCTAGAGATAACAAGATAAGACTAAATGTGCTAACAGTTCTATAAGTAAATAAGAGTCATAAATGCTCCAAACACAAAAGTCGTCTCATATAGTAATAAGTCCAAGTCCAAGTCTGAAATGTAAAACTGGATACAGGTCGAGTTATAAAATATGTAGTCTAATACTTGACTACACTAAATATCCCGAGCAACATCACAAACTAGACGAGGTTCCCCGCAGGTACATCCTCGTAAGACAAGGCCTGGTCCTCGACAGTAACTCCATAATATGGGTCACAGAGCAACTCCTCCTCAGTAAGGATACCTACAACGATATCCTGTCAGGATAGGAGCAAGTATTGATTCTAGCAAACTAAATATACGAAGCATGAACAAAAATGTAATAAACTGGAATCATGGTATATCATGGTTTAATTGGTTCTTTTTAGAAATGATAACATATAGTTTAAAAGTTTAAAACCGTAGCATGTACGTGAATCGGTCAATAGGTGAATAGGATGTACAGCGACACATATCAAGTTTTCTGGCATGCACATACGTGCACGAACGGCATCGGTGTATATCCATACACAAACTCGGGATCAGAACATACGGCAAGGTCACATATAGAATGTTATCGAGTGTAACACCCACATTTCTGAAATTAGGATAATTTTGAAGTTTTGTATTTATAATCATTTATTAAGGATAATTAATGCATGTTATAATTTTAGATGATTTTTGGCTAGTGTAAACCATTTAATTTGTTGATTTGTGAATTGGAGGTTAAACTATGGAAACCCTAGTTATTCTTTAACCTAGAAGTTTGCCATGACCATGTGAGCCTAGCCATAGGCTTAGAACATCAAATTAGTGATTTTAGCCAAAAAGGGAATTTTGGTAATTTACTATATTTTATTTGGAATTATGTGATTTTAATATTATTTAATTATTGTTAAGTACCATGTTAGTCCCTAACCTAGTTTACCCTAATCTAGAGATTAGTTACTAACCTAGAATGCTAAGGGGATAGATATTTACTTTTACTCAAAGGTTGGAAATATCTTAGAATGCACTTTATTAGATATTTTCCACAAAACCCTCAAAAGACCAATACTTTGGCATGAAAGTCCTTCCCTTCACTTGGAAGCAACCTAGAGGACACCCCTCCCTTCATTTTGGCCGGCCAAGGGCACCCCCTACCATGCCCCCTTCATATTTAGTCACCCCATCATTCATTCAAGCCATTTTTACTACTTCATGAAACATTGAAAAACCCCTCCACTTCAAACATCCATAACTTGATCATTTTTGATCTAAATTCACTCTAGTCTTTTGCATTGGGACCCTACAACATCAAGGGTGCTAAGGAAGGCTAGCAATCCAGATTTCACAAGCTTTGGGCATCACCAAGTGGAAGGACAAACACCCCCCTCTTTATTGAGTTTCCTTTGGAATTTGCATCAATAGGTAAATACCCATAAACCTAGCTAATATTCTGTTTTTTTTTCATAAATGCATGCATATAGGTATACCCTAGCTGTGGGTCAAGTTTGGTAAAATTTAGGGTTGGTTTGGTGTCCGTATCGGACACGTATCCTAGGTTATAAAACCTTGTTTGATGAAATACCCCAAAGGATTGAACTTTGTTATTTTGCAAAACAAATTACATATTCTTGTAGCCCTAGACTAGTAGAACATGTACCCACTTGACTGAGCACAATTTAGATTCTTTTTCGTGTCCAAATCGGACACGAACCCACATTTTTACACTGTGCACAGACACAAAAAATCCCCTGCTACTCGATCCTGTTTTCTCTCTCCTCACGCCACGTGGACACGTGCCATTTGGCACAGAGGTGGGGGCAACCTCTGACATGCCCCCCCTCAAGTATCACGGCTTCTCGTGTCATGTCGAGGAAGTTCTGACACGAACACGAGATTTACACTGAACTGTGTACACCGTACAGTGGACACTATGCACGTGTCGTGTCGTACGGATACGCCACGTGGGCATCTCGTGATGACACGAGGAGGTAGCCTACCCTTGGGCGAACACATGGACACGATCACGAGATGTGTCGTGTCCTGTCTTGCGAACATAAGACACGGGAATCCGAGCACGATGCGGTCTGAAACTCACTATTTTGACCTCTGATACGCGCACGTAGCTCGGACACGACACGTTTTGGACACATTTCAGGGTGTCTAAAAGCTATCCCTAGACCTAGGCGACCTGTGTGCATGACCATGAGACGTGTCGTGTCTCGTGGTGTGTCCACGAGGGCGAGGAACTCGTGCACGACACAGTGTAGAGTGTGGCCTGTGTCAGTTTACCCGATTTGGGTTTTCCTAAGTTTGACACGTCGTGTCGTGTCAAGATGGACACTCAGGCACCCTAGATGCTAGGGGACACTCTGGGACACGATTACCAACCAAGTGTTGGGGACCTTAGTCGGGTTTGAGGTTATATTTGGGTTTACCCACTTCACGAGTACACAGTCCCATTTTCCAGAAATTTGGGATATTTTCCAGTTTTCTAAAACGAATTTTGAAACGATTTTTGATGTGATTTTTGCATGTATTAGTGTGTATACATAGTGTATATACGTAGTGTATATATGTGTGTGTGGGGGTGGAATTTGGGTGAAATTGCATGTGTATATATGTATATATGAGTATAGGTATATATATATATGTATTTGTGTGTGCGTGTGTGTTGATTTCTGGGTTCCAGAAATCTGGAAACACACCCTCCCTCCTGTTCTCTGTGCACACAACACATTCATACCATCTCTCTCTCTAATTCACTCTCTCTCATTATTTCCCTCCCTCACTATCTATATATGTTATATATGTTATTATATATATATGTGTCATTATATATATATATGTGTGTGTGATTTGTATTATATATAGTGTATACATATATATATATATATATATATATATATATATATATATATATTAAAAAATATATATATATATATATATATATATATATATATATATATATATATGTAGTAGATAGACTTGTGTATATCTATACATATAGATATGTATATATATGTGACTTTCTAGATATAGGTTATATGGAAACCTATACGAAATTAGCCTATGGTCTAAGTTACTAGCCTATGGCCATTAGGGGCTAACCCTAAATGACCTAATGACCCATGACCTAACTAGTTGACCCTTGTTTGCCTAGAGTCGACCAAAGTCAACCTTAGGTCAAACTTGACCTAGTTGACCTAGATTTAACTTGAATTAACCTAGAATGACTAGTTTGACTAAACCCTAACTAGTTTGACATTGGTTGACCTAACTTTGACTAGTTTGACCTAGTTGACTTTTAGAGTTGACTAGAGTTGACCAAGAGTTGACTTTTGACCAGATTGACCTAGAATCATGTAGTATGCATAGTAAACTTCATTTTTACTATTTAGAATACATTGTGACTTGTGTTGCTCTGATCAGGAGCCAGACACCTCTCCTCAGACAGCATATTCTCTACAGATATTCATACATCAGGCGAGTACATTCTCTGACCGTTTCATACTTGTTCAGGCTTTACTTTCTCGCTCTAGATTACTTTACTTAATGCTGTCACGTTGGTAACACGGATTGGTACTATATGGATCTTTACATGAGATGTTATCCTCCACGGGAGCATCGGGTACTTCATGTTACGTGTATTTTACTTTCATCATGTACTCCTATGCTTCCATCATGCATGTGCATTCATGTGATCATGTACTCTCATGTTCACTGAGCCCTCATGTATAACTTCACGTATACTCATTTATGAGCCTCATGTGAAGTAATGTATAATAACGTAACTTGTCTAGATCCTTGTGTATTGATTGAGGAAACGGAGGGAGTAGAAGTAGACATGTGAATAATTCCAAAGTAGTGTAATCATGTATAAACTCAGTAGTGTAATCATGTATAAATTCTAGCCATTCACATGCCTATCTTGTACTCTACATCACTAGCCACTTACAGTTCTTTATATACAGTAGATATTTTCTTTACAAGCTATCTCTTTTACAGCGTATATTTCCTTTCGGCACTTCCTGTATTTTACTTTATTGCCTGTATCGTATTTTCTAACCTGATATGAACTGTGTGAGATGTATTGTGCTCGTTCCTGTCCTGACTGGACCTGTTGAAAATATTATAGAGGATGAGAATGAGGCATGGGTGACTACATATTATGGAGCAGGACTAGATGACACTTGTGTTGAGGACCCTCAGCCGGATCCACCTGCAGCTGAGGATGTTGCCCCAGTAGTCTGGGCTAGTTTAGCTAGACAGTCATTTTCTACATTATTATTTTGTCTCACATTCTGAGTTGTATTTTGAGATGTTGAGATGTATAGACCCTTAGACTTATTTGTATTTTGGGTTGACATTCTGGATGTTATGTATCCTAGACACTTAGACTTATTTCATCTATGCTACTGTTATCTTTGAGTTACTATCTATCTATCTGTCTTTCATTCTTCTACCTTAGATGTGATTGAGACTGTATATTGTTATGTCACCTCCATTCGGAGAGTATAAAATGTACAGGTACCTTTATATTGTTAGATGATTGACCTAGGACAGCGTTCTACCGTCGACACTGCGGCGTAGGCTGGACGTACCCACGTCTCGTGCCCTTACTTTAGGGTGCGGGTCGTGACACATTTTTAGTGGTAGCCCATGCAGGTCATGTTTATGTGGTGGTATTCGAACTAGAGTATCGCCACAGACTGCGGTAGAAAATAGGATGTATGAGGTACTCAATCACATTAGGAAAAAACTCTTATCTAAATCCCTGCTATCTAAATTCTTGCTGATATTATCTTTCTTTTGAAATAAACTGTCCCTTTTGACTATATCATTTCTTCTCCGTATTGATTTTCTTGTTGATCTGTCTTCAGGATGGTGGAGACACGATCGCAGCGTCTCGGTCCAGGTGACACCACTGAGAGGTCTGCCACCTCTCGTCCAGCTCACCAGGACCCGGGGACTGCAGCTCCCCTTACTCCAGCTCATGTGGGAGCTTCTGCCACATTTGGGGGTACACCTCTACTTATTTGGGGGACCATCCCAGCTACCCCAGACATGCCTCTCCTACAGTTTTGTCAGCCGCAGTTTCAGCAGCACCAGCCGCAGTTCCAGCCGCCGATGCCATCTGGATTAGTGGATGCTGCACAGATGTTTTCATACTTCCAGCATTTCCTAGAGACGCAGAAGGCCCAGCAGCAGCGTCAGACAACGGAGTTTACCAGAGGCATAGATGAGGCCCATCAGCTGGCTAGAGCGACGATGGAGAGGTTGGCTGTCCAGCCACATGAAGGATTGGGACAGCCGTGACAGCAGAGGATTTCGGGCATTCAGGACTTCAAGAAGATGAACCCCAGGGACTTCTTGGGGACAGAGGGGATTCTTTATGCTGATGACTGGATTGAGCACATTGAGGAGATCTTTCGACTGGCGGAGATACCAGCCGGACTCCAGATAGAGGCAGCAGCCAGCAAGATGCGGGATCTTGCCCGTACCTGGTATCAGACGGACCGAGAGTAGGCACTCCAGGGCAGACATGGGGAGCTTTCAAGGAGCTCTTCAAGGAGAAGTTTTTCCCGGATCAGGCAGTCGGTGCCTTGGAGACCCAGTTCGAGAACCTGGTTCTAGGAAACCAGACTGTAGAGGAGTATTCCGGTGAGTTTTGTCGGTTGAGCAGATTTATGGAGGGCCTTAGCGAGACAGCGAAGGCGAGGAGGTTCAGGAAGGGCTTGGTCAAGGAGGTCAAGTCCTTGACCAAGAGTGACAGAAATGCCACTTTTGAGAAGATTCTGGCAGGAGCGATGGCGGCTGAGGATGAACTTGAGCTGAAGCTCAAGAGGGGCCGCGACACTCAGGGAGCTGGCAGCAGTGGAGGGCAGGCCAAGAGGCCTCATTTTTAGCCCCAGCAGCAGAGGCCATTCCAGCAGCAGAGGCCGTTCTAGCAGGTGCAGCAGCAGCCGAGGCACCAGCAGCAGGCACCCAGACAGTAGGTCGTCAGTTGCACTTTCTGCAAGAAGCAGGGTCATGGATGGAATGACTGCAGAAAGAGGCTTGGCAGGTGTCTACTATGTGGTTCTGGAGACCACCAGCTGAGAGAGTGTTCCATGTCTTCGGGACGACCAGTTCAGGAAGGCGGAGCCAAGGCTCCGGCAGGGCAACAGAAGGGACGTTTGTCGACTCAGCAGCAGAGGTTCACCCAGCACCAGCATCAGGACATGGGTGGACAGCAGGGGCGAGCTTACGCCATGGCAGCAGAGGATGCTGAGGTTACTGGAGAGCTGATAGCAGGTTCTATTCTTCTCGACTCTACTCCAGCTTTTGTATTGTTCGATTCTGGGGCTTCCCATAGCTTTGTATCAGTATCTTTTGCGATTAGACATTATGTTATATCTGAATCGTTGCCTAGGACTTGCAAGATCACGACTGGGGTGGCATTATCCTCGTTCGTGATATTTGCAAGAGACAGAGAGTAGTTTTGGAAGGCTGAGAGTTGGATGTGTGTTTGCTCGTAATACCACTACCGAACTACGATATTGTACTCGGTATGGATTGGTTGAGCAGGCACCATGCCAGTATAGATTGTCGCGGGGGTAGAGTTCTGTTCAGAGCGCCAGGAGAGCCAGAGTTCGTATATTCCCGATGGCAGGCAGAGTAGACTAGCAGAGTTTTCTGTGGAGCTTCAGTTGAGGAGCACCCAGCTCCACATCCATTGATAGCTGAGTTCATGGACGTATTTCCAGAGGAATTGCCTGGGCTTCCACCAGACAGAGACGTTGAGTTCTCGATAGACTTGGTTCCAGGTGTGGAACCGATTTCTCAGCATGTCTATCGAGTAAACAACAGTGAGTTGGTGGAATTAAAGAAGCAGGTGGATGAGTTGCAGGACAAGGGCTTCATCCGCTCTAGTTCTTCACTATAGGGTACACCGGTACTCTTTGTACCGAAGAAGGACGGGTCGGTACGGATGTGTATCGACTACAGGGCACTCAACAGTCTGACGATCAAGAACAGATATCCACTGCCGCGGATCGATGATCTCTTCGATCAGTTGAACGGAGCTCGGGTATTCTCGAAGATCGATCTGAGGTCAGGCTACCACCAGGTAAAGGTGAAGAGGGAGGATATTTCGAAGACGGCGTTCAGGACACGGTATGGCCAGTTCGAGTTTATGGTGATGCCGTTTGGGTTGACTAATGCCCCGACGGTGTTCCTGAACTTGATGAACAAGGTGTTCCACCAGTACTTAGATAAGTTCGTGGTGGTGTTCATCGACGACATCCCGGTGTTCTCGAAGACAGAGGAGGAGCATGAGGAGCACTTGAGAGTGGTCCTGGAGACTCTCAGGCAGGAGCAGCTTTACGGCAAGCTCTCGAAGTGCGAGTTCTTCCAGGACAGAGTTGACTTCCTAGATCATGTGGTGACTGGAGATGGGATCTCAGTCGACCCAAGAAAGATATTAGCAGTTGAGGCTTGGGCAGCACCGACGTCAGTGGCAGAGATCAAGAGCTTCCTAGGATTGGCAGGCTACTACAGGAGGTTCGTCCAGGATTTCTTTCGGGTTGTAGAGCCGTTGTCTAGGCTGACCCGGTAGGACGCAGAGTTTGTCTGGTCAGAGGAGTGTCAGGCCGCTTTCGATGAGTTGAAGAAGCGGTTGACGACAGCCCTGATTCTGATATTGCCATCAGGATCAGGCGGGTTCACTATCTACAGTGACGCCTCGGGGAAGGGTTTGGGTTGTGTCTTGTAGCAGCATGGGAAGGTGATTGCGTATGCTTCCAGGCAGTTACGTCCCCACGAGAAGAACTACCCTACCCATGATTTAGAGTTGGCGGCAGTTATCTTTGCTCTGAAGCTGTGGAAACACTATTTGTATGGAGAGCACATGGAGATATTTACAGACCACAAGAGCTTGAAATACGTATTTACGCAGAAGGAGCTCAACATGAGGTAGCACAGATGGTTGGAGCTGATGAAGGACTTTGATATTCTGCTGCAGTATCACCCAGGAAAGGCTAACGTAGTTGCCGATGCTTTGAGCAGATATTCGACAGCTATGTGTTTGACGATGGATCGTCACTTGTTAGCCGACTTGGAGAACCTTGGAATCGAGGTAATTGTGTCGGGAGTGCAGATGCAGATGTGTGGCCTCCAGATTCAGTCGGACTTGATTGATAGGATCAAGTCGACTCAGTTCGATGACATTTCTCTACGATGCATCAGGGAGCAGGTCAGAGCAGGATTTGCGGACGATGAGTTCACTCTTGCAGGGGATGGCGCATTAAGGCACGGTTCCAGACTGTGTGTGTCCAGTGGAGACTTTCGAGAGCAGGTTATGCAGGAGGCCCACCGTTCTCAGTACTCTATACATCCGGGAGCCAACAAGATGTATAGGGATATGAGAGAGCATGTATGGTGGAGTGGGATGAAGCGCGAGGTAGCACACTTCGTAGCCAGGTGTTTGAACTGTCAGCAGGTAAAGGCAGAGAGGCAGAGGCCAGGGGGACTGTTACAGCCATTGCCCATTCCGGAGTGGAAGTGGGAGCACATCACGATGGACTTTGTTTCGGGATTGCCGCGTACTCCAGGAGAGAAGGACGCAATTTGGGTCATCGTCGACAGGTTGACCAAATCGGCCCATTTCTTGCCATTCAAAGTGGGTTTGTCTACCGAGAAGCTATCGAAGATGTATATACGACAGATAGTCAGACTTCATGGAGTTCCAGTGAGCATTGTATCGGACCGGGACAGTTGTTTTACTTCACATTTCTGGAGGAGCTTACATATTAGCTTGGGCACTCAGCTCAAGTTTAGTACTGCATACCACCCTCAGACAGACGGACAGTCAGAACGGACCATTTAGACACTGGAGGACATGCTGCGGACTTGTGTCCTGGACTTTGGAGGATCTTGGGAGAGTCACCTGTACTTAGTAGAGTTTGCATACAACAACAGCTTTCAGGCCAGCATTGAGATGTCACCCTTCGAGGCACTGTACGGGCGTAGATGTCATACACCCTTGTCTTGGGATGATATTGGGGAGCGAGCTTTATTGGGGCCTAAGATGGTTGTGGATGCAGCAGAGAAGGTGAAGCTCATCAGAGATCGACTTCGCGTGGCGCAGGACAGACATCGGCATTGGGCCGATAGCCACTGCAGACCTTTGGAGTTTGAGGTACAGTTTAGAGATAGGATTAGAATTAGGTTGTCTTGTTTGTGTTTTGTTAACCATGTTTGATTATCATAATTAAATTGAGACCTTGTTTGTGATTAGGTTGGAGACCAAGTATTTTTGAGGATATCTCCGACACATGGCACTATACGTTTTGGTGGAGGTGGGAAGCTTAGCCCGCGTTTCATCGGCCCTTTCGTTATCAGCGGGAGAGTCGGTGACGTGTCTTACAGGCTAGACTTACCACCAACATTGGAGGGAGTCCACAACGTATTTCACGTGTCGCAGTTGAGACGGTACGTGGCAGATCCTAGCCATGTACTTGATCATTCCGAGATCGAGGTGGGACCTACTTTTCGTTATCCAGAGCAGCTTGTTGAGATTCTGGATCGACGGGAGAAGGCATTGAGGAACCAGACGATACCACTGGTTCGCATCGCATGGAGGCATCATTCTCCAGGAGAGTCCACCTGGGAACGGGAGGATGAGATGTGCGAGCGATACCCTTATCTATTTGTACCTTGAGGTATGATTTTCTATCCTTCTCATTATTTTCAGTTTCGTCTTTAAATTTTGAGGACGAAATTATTTTAAGGAGGGTAGACTTGTAACACCTATATTTCTGAAATTAGGATAATTTTAAAGTTTTGTATTTATAATTATTTATTAAGGATAATTAATGCATGTGATGATTTTAGATGATTTTTGGCTAGTGTAAACCATTTAATTTGTTGATTTGTGAATTGGGGGTTAAACTAGGGAAACCCTAGTTATTCTTTAACCTAGAAGTTTGCCATAACCATGTGAGCCTAGCCATAGGCTTAGAACATCAAATTAGTGATTTTAGCCAAAAAGGGTATTTTGGTAATTTACTAGATTTTATTTGGAATTATGTGATTTTAATATTATTTAATTATTGTTAAGTACCATGTTAGTCCCTAACCTAGTTTACCCTAATCTAGAGATTAGTTACTAACCTAGAATGCTAAGGGGATAGATATTTACTTTTACTCAAAGGTTGGAAATATCTTAGAATGCACTTTATTAGATATTTTCCACAAAACCCTCAAAAGACCAATACTTTGGCATGAAAGTCCTTCCCTTCACTTGGAAGCAACCTAGAGGACACCTTCCCCTTATTTTGGCCAGCCAAGGGCACCCCCCTACCATGCCCCCTTCCTATTTAGTCACCCCATCATTCATTCAAGCTATTTTTACTACTTCATGAAACATTGAAAAACCCCTCCACTTCAAACATCCATAACTTGATCATTTTGATCTAAATTTACTCTAGTCTTTTGCATTGGGATCCTACAACATCAAGGGTGCTAAGGGAGGCTAGCAATCCAGATTTCACAAGCTTTGGGCATCACCAAGTGGAAGGACAAACACCCCCCTCTTTATTGAGTTTCCTTTGGAATTTACATCAATAGGTAAATACCCATAAACCTAGCTAATATTCTGTTTTTTTCATAAATGCATGCATATAGGTATACCCTAGCTGTGGGTCAAGTTTGGTAAAATCTAGGGTTGGTTTGGTGTCCGTATCGGACACGTATCCTAGGTTATAAAACCTTGTTTGATGAAATGCCCCAAAGGATTGAACTTTGTTATTTTGCAAAACAAATTACATATTCTTGTAGCCCTAGACTAGTAGAACATGTACCCACTTGACTGAGCACAATTTAGATTCTTTTTCGTGTCTAAATCGGACACGAACCCATGTTTTTACACTGTGCACAGACACGAAAAATCCCCTGCTACTCGACCTGTTTTCTCTCTCCTTACGCCACGTGGACACGTGCTATTTGGCACAGAGGTGGGGGCAACCTCTGATATGCCCCCCCCTCAAGTATCATGGCTTCTTGTGTCGTGTCGAGGAAGTTCTGACACGAATACGAGATTTACACTGAACTGTGCACACCGCACAGTGGACACTTTGCACGTGTCGTGTCGTACGGACGCGCCACGTGGGCATCTCGTGATGACACGAGGAGGTAGCCTACCCTTGGGCGAACACATGGACGCGATCACGAGACATGTTGTGTCCTGTGTCGCGAACACGAGACACGAGAATTCGTGCACGACGCGGTGTGAAACGTACTATTTCGACCTCTGATACGCGCACGTAGCTCGGACACGACACGTTTTGGACACATTTCAGGGTGTCTAAAAGCTAGCCCTAGACCTAGCGACCTGTATGCATGACCATGAGATGTGTCGTGTCTCGTGGTGTGTCCACGAGGGCGAGGAACCCGTGCACGACACAGTGTAGAGTGTGGCCTGTGCCAGTTTACCCGATTTGGGTTTTCCTAAGTTTGACACGTCATGTCGTGTCAAGATGGACACTCAGACACCCTAGATGCTAGGGGACACTGTGGGACACAATTACCAACCAAGTGTTGGGGACCTTAGTCGGGTTTGAGGTTGTATTTGGGTTTACCCACTTCACGAGTACACAGTCCCATTTTCCAAAAATTTAGGATATTTCCCAGTTTTCTAAAACGAATTTTGAAACGATTTTTGATGTGATTTTTGCATGTATTAGTGTGTATATATAGTGTATATACGTAGTGTATATATGTGTGTGGGGGGGGGGTGGAATTTGGGTGAAATGCATGTGTATATATGTATATATGAGTATAGGTATATATATATATATGTATTTGTGTGTGCGTGTGTGTTGATTTCTGGGTTCCAGAAATCTGGAAACACACCCCCCTGTTCTCTGTGCACACAGCACATTCATACCATCTCTCTCTCTAATTCACTCTCTCTCATTATTTCCCTCTCTCACTATCTATATATGTTATATATGTTATTATATATATGTGTCATTATATATATGTGTGTGTGATTTGTATTATATATAGTGTATACATATATATATATATATATATATTTTTTTTTATATATATATATATATATATATATATATATATATATATTTTATTTATATATATATATATATATATATATTTATATATATATATATATATATATATATATATATATATATATATATATATATATATATATATATATATATATATATATATATATATATGTATATATATATGTAGATAGACTTGTGTATATCTATACATATAGATATGTATATATATGTGACTTTCTAGATATAGGTTATATGGAAACCTATATGAAATTAGCCTATGGTCTAAGTTACTAGCCTATGGCCATTAGGGGCTAACCCTAATTGACCTAATGACCCATGACCTAACTAGTTGACCCTTGTTTGACTAGAGTTGACCAAAGTCAACCTTAGGTCAAACATGACCTAGTTGACCTAGATTGAACTTGAATTAACCTAGAATGACTAGTTTGACTAAACCCTAACTAGTTTGACAATGGTTGACCTAACTTTGACTAGTTTGACCTATTTGACTTTTAGAGTTGACCAGAGTTGACCAAGAGTTGACTTTTGACCAGATTGACCTAGAATCATGTAGTATGCATAGTAAACTTCATTTTTACTATTTAGAATACATTGTGACTTTTGTTGCTCTGATCAGGAGCCAGACATCTCTTCTCAGACAGCATATTCTCTACAGACATTCATACATCAGGCGAGTATATTCTATGACCGTTTCATACTTGTTCAGGCTTTACTTTCTCGCTCTAGATTACTTTACTTGATGCTGTCACGTTGGTAACACGGATTGGTACTATATGGATCTTTATATGAGATGTTATCCCCCACGGGAGCATCGGGTACTTCATGTTACGTGTGTTTCACTTTCATCATGTACTCCTATGCTTCTATCATGCATGTGCACTCATGTGATCATGTACTCTCATGTTCACTGAGCCCTCATGTATAACTTCACGTATACTCATTTATGAGCCTCATCTGAAGTAATGTATAATAATGTAACTTGTCTAGATCCTTGTGTATTGATTGAGGAAACGGGAAGAGTAGAAGTAGACATGTGAATAATTCCAAAGTAGTGTAATCATGTATAAACTCAGTAGTGTAATCATGTATAAATTCTAGCCATTCACATGTCTATCTTGTACTCTACATCACTAGCCACTTATAGTTCTTTATATACAGTAGATATTTCCTTTACAAGCTATCTCTTTTACAGCGTATATTTCCTTTCAGCACTTCCTGTATTTTACTCTATTGCCTGTATCGTATTTCCTAACCTGATATGAACTGTGTGAGATGTATTGTGCTCGTTCCTGTCCAGACTGGACCTGTTGAAAATATTACAGAGGATGAGGATGAGGCATGGGTGACTACATATTATGGAGCAGGACTATATGACACTTGTGTTGAGGACCCTTAGCAGGATCCACCTGCAGCTGAAGATGTTGCCTCAGTAGTCTAGGCTAGTTTAGCTAGACAGTCATTTTCTACATTATTATTTTGTCTCATATTCTGAGTTGTATTTTGAGATGTTGAGATGTATAGACCCTTAGACTTATTTGTATTTTGGGTTGACATTCTGGATGTTATGTATCCTAGACACTTAGACTTATTTCATCTATGCTACTGTTCTCTTTGAGTTACTATCTATCTATCTGTCTTTCATTCTTCTACCTTAGATGTGATTGAGACTGTATATTGTTATATCACCTCCATTCGGAGAGTATAAACTGTACAGGTACCTTTATATTGTTAGATGATTGACCTAGGACAGCGTTCTACCGTCGACACTGCGGTGTAGGCTGGACGTACCCACGTCTCGTGCCCTTACTCTAGGGTGTAGGTCGTGACACCCAGCACGGTAAATACATACGTAGAAGGGGGTCATGTTCACGTACACTACTAGCAGTTTCCCCTTAACCCGTTATTTAAACATGTGATAGATATAAAAACTGTCCTAAACATGGAAGAGACTGAAAGTAATACAATATGCAAAGTTTTAACTTGCTACTCCATGGATCAGCATTTAACATGGTTGGTAAATCGCCGTTTATTGTTTATAGCAGTATGTAAAGTTTGTAGAAAGTACTTGCCTTTAGCAAAGCAAAGCAGCGATAAAAATGCTATAGATGCCTGGTAACTCGTCACTGTAGAAATAAATACATAAACTTAGTTTTTTTACACTAAGTTAAACACTAAAACATTAGTGGTGCAACACGACTTTCTGATTGGATTCCTAGCCAAATAGTGACTTTAGCATAGGAGACCAATGCGGGGTGACACAATACTATAACTAACTTTCTAAGGTGTTTACACTAGTGCGGGGTGAGGTCCAATACGACTAAAACACAAAACAACACAAAAAAGTTGCAAGTCGTAATTTATTCAATAATTAAATCAACTGTAAACTATGTTCCAACAATTTTGAAATAGACAAAAAGCTCAATTTTAGATAAAATAAAGCACCAAAATGATCCTTGTAAATTATAGAAATTTATTATAATTTTTCTGGAATTTATTAACCAGTACATGTATTTTATAAAAATCAGTTTTCATAAGTACACAAAAAGTGAGTTCTGGTTTCATTGTCAAAACAGTGGCAAAATTATAAATTAAATACTGTAAAAACTATGATAAATTAGCTAAATTAACATAGTTTCGAAATATTATTTTTCCAGAATTTTAACAGCAAGTAAAGTATTTTTAGAAATTCAAAAATAACATGGTACACAATCTAAAATTAAATAATTAATTATCTGCGTATTTTGTCCATGTACATAATTTGAACCAGAGTTCAAATACAGGACCCAAGGCCACGAATCAAGTCCAATATGACTTGTATAGGTCTTGAATGTGTGAAAACACATTGGAGCCCAAAAACCCATGCTAGGCTTGGACACCAAATGGTTGCAGTAATTAAAATACAAAAATACAAAGAGGTAAAAGTAAATAAATATTAATATTTTAACAAGGTAAAATTATACATAGTAGTCATATAAATATGATAAGTATATTTAGATATATCAAAGTATAACATATGTACAATATTACGTAAATTATAGGGGCTAAATAGTTATGTATACATACATATACATATATAACATATATATATATATTTTTTTTTATATATATATAAGGAAATATATATATATATATATATATATAAAGAAATAAATATATAATATATACATATACGTATATAAATACTGTAAATATACATATATATATTTTTTAATATACATATATAACAGTAAATATATATATATATATATATATATATATATATATATATATATATATATATATAAATATATATATATATATATATATATATATATATATATATATATATATATAAATTAAAAAATATATATACAGAAATATATATATATATATATATATATATATATATATATATATATATATATATATATATATATATATATATATATAATAACATAAAATATATATATATATAATAACATAAAACAAAATAAAGCAAACCAAAAAAGAAAACAAAACAAAAAAGGGAAGGGGGCTCGAACTCGGCCCAGGGGGGTCGAGTTCTTGGGTGCAGTCGGGCTGGCCAGGGGGTCAGCCCGAGCTTTATGTTAGGGGTAGGGTTTGGGTTAGATTTAATTAGGTTTTTGTTTAGCGGATTTTAAACCTGACAAACAAATCTGAACCCGTTTATTTAATTCAAATTTGATTTCGTATCCTCGTGTCCCGACAGTTAGGGACACGAGTCTCGTGTCCGTGCTAAGCGCGACACGCACAGGTCAAATCCTTCGTGTCCAGACTTACCCCTAGGATGCTCGTGTCCTGGCGAGTCACGTATGTGAAAATGAGACACGCACGACACGATTTGTAGCTGCAACTTACGTGTCTGACTTCGGGGGGAGGGGGTTCGTCGAGTGCTGGCGGTGGCTAGGAGCGTCGGGGCGGTGGCACTCAGGTGGCGCTGGGTCCGTCTCGACGTAGCGCGTCGGGTGATGGTGGTTGGGGGCGGTGTAGACGACTGTAGAGTTGGCGGTGGGGTTGTGGTCGGAGTTAGGGTTCAGGCGAAGAGTTCGTCGGGGAAGAAAGGTCTGGGTGGCCGGATTTTAGTCTAGGGTTAGGGTTTCAGGGTTGGGTGTTATTTATAGGGGGCTTAGGTCGGTCGGGGTTGGCTAGGTCGGTCGGGAAACGCGGGGGGGGGGGAGGGAGGGGGCAGCTGGCCGGTCGTCAGCAGCTGGCCGGGTCGTCGTGGGTGGGTAGGAATAGGTTTTGCATTAAGGTCCTTAGACTTTTAGGTATTTACAAATAGGTCCCAACTATAACTAAATGCAAATAATAATTTACAACCCGAACTTAAAACAATTAATTAATTACAAACTGATATTAAAATAAATCTAAATATTACAAAATGATATTAAAATATTTCAAATAATTGTAAAGTGATATATTTTGATTTAAAAACTATTTAAAAATCATTTAAAAATTCTAGAAAAATTTCTAATATCATAATAATTTATTGTAAGGCTAAATAGGTCATTTGCAACTAATTAACACTAATTAAATTAATATTGAAAAATAGGGGCTGACACAAGCAAACCTATAAATACCAATTTTTCTTTTCATTTTCTCCCTCCTTCTTCTCTTTTCTTTTCTCCCTCAACTATTTTCTTCTCTCCTTCTCTTAGGTCAAAGAATTAAAACCCTAATTCTTTTCTTTTCTCCCTACATTTTTGCCAAATTGTTTCTCCCTCAACTCTAGGTCATTGACTTCTCCAATTTTTTGGTAAGTCATCGAACTAAAATATGTTTCATGTTTTAAACAAGAATTTCACATATAAAAGTTGAATTATGTGTTAAATATAGAAAAATATTGAACATGGATCAACCGGGATCATCAAACGTTCCCGCCACGTCCGAAGAACACGTTCCCGCAACGTCCGAAGACAACTTTGATGCATCGGAATACCTCTTGGTAACTACATTTGAACTTGTCATCGGATTTAAAATCATGCTGTGACACAGAGTACTACCAACACTCTGGCAGTCCAGATCATAGACCAGGACTGCCAGAGTGGTGGCAGTCCTTCACAGAAGAAGGACTGCCAGGACCCTGGCAGTCCTACAAATATGTAGGACTGCCAGGACCCTGGCAGTCCTACAAATATGTAGGACTGTCAGGGTCCTGACAGTCCTTCTTTTGTGAAGGACTGCCACCACTCTGGCAGTCCTAGTCTATGATACCTGAATACAGAGTTTTAGTCAATAAAGGTGTTTGAAATTTATGAACACCAATTGCTGTACAAAAGACGGTCTTGCTATTAACACAATTTGCTATTTATGGACACCAATCTTATGTACGGTCCTAATCTATGAAACCTATTTGCTTTAGGATGTTGTCTAATTGTACTAACCTTTATGTTTTATTGTAGGACTTGAGATCTTCCGATTTTGCGGTACCGACTCCAATTGTAGTCAATGTAGCCCATTTATTCTGGACCGATCTATGTTTTGAATCAAGCGAGGGTGCGGTACATTGGTGTCGAAAAGTCGGACGGGAAAACAACATTGTTCTAGTGATATCCAAATCGGCCCGAAATCGACCGGGACGACAAACTGTGGTGGTGGACTGTGAAAGAGGTGGTGTGTTTAGAACGCACAAGAAAAATACAGTTATCCAAAGTAAAGTTCCAAGAAGAAATGTTGGAACGAGGAAATGTGGTTGTCCATTCACGATACATATTAGAAACGAAGAAGAAGGGAAATGGACAGTAGAAGTGAAGAATGGAACCCACAACCATGAGATTGCCGAGACACTATTGGGTCATCCGTATGTCGGACGGTTGAACAATACGGAGAAGAAGATAGTCGAAGACTTGTCCACCTCCGGAGTTGCACCAAGACAAATATATTCCGTCATACGATATGAAGATGAGAAGAACAAGTCTACAATGAATGCAATATACAACGCCCTAGCTTCTTCAAACGCTGTCCGGACGAAATCAAGAATGGCGATGCAAGAAGTGCTCAAGTTTCTTGTCGATAATCATTATGTTGAGTTCCATAGAAGACATCTCCAGAGTAATGAAGTATTATCAATCTTTTGGGCTCATCCTGATTGCACAAATTTGACCAGGTCTTTTGCCGACGTATTAGTCCTTGATTGCACGTGCAAGACAAATAAGTTCAAGATGCCTCTCTTTCATGTTGAAGATTGAGGAGCCAAGAGACTTACCTGCTGACCACTACGATGTTAAAATCGACTAAGTATAGATATATTTACAGTCTGACATTTTGTATATGGAGGACCACTTTTGTATACAGTAGAATATGAAGTCCAGTAATATATATGGAGTAAATTTTGAGTTATATGTGTTTGATTTTGCCTACCTGTGTTATATGTGCCTACCTGCGTTATATGTGCCTACCTGTGTACTATATATGCCTACCTGTTTTATATGTGTTTACTTGTGCCTATCTGTGTTATATGTGCCTACATGTGTTATATGTACCAACCTGTGTCTTATCTGTGTTATATGAGTGTTCAATGTCACATCGTTTCAGTTTGAGAAACTCTGTCACAGAGTATCAGTATCAGGACTGCCACACCCATGGCAGTCCTAACTAAAACTTAAGTTTGAAACATGAAAAATATCAAAATCCATCTACATATCATGTCGGGCATTTGAACGAGACTCCCTATTGTTCATGAAGGGGAAGTCGACCACGTCGTCGATGCGATCAAGCTCGTTGGCGACCGCGACACAATTCTCACTTTGGCAACCTCTCCGGAGTGTCTGTGCCAATTCCTTCACCCTTTGAGACTAAAAATGAAAGTATAAATGAATTAAGTCTACAAACATGGAAATCTCAGTCTTATTACAAATACGAAACTCACCATTCTCACCAACCCAGCATACAAGGCATTTTTGGAAGGAAGAGCTCCAACTGCTCCGACGGCCGTGGGACCCGGGTTGGTAGGGTTCGACAACTTAGGATGTCCGATCCCCAGGAAGTACTGCATGTAGTCCTCGCTGCAGTCGGCCATCTCGATGACCGGTCGTCTTTCAGATTCCCGAAGTACATGTCGTTGCCACTCCGAGTAAAAGTCGGTCACCCAGTCGAATTTTGCCGATTTGTAACTTAAAGGTTGGGTTCCGCACGGAGGCTCCAACAGCCGTAGTGTGCGCTTCGGCACAGTTTGCACGAAGCCAAACTGACGAAGTACTCTATCGGGCATGTACGGCTTCGTGATTTCATAGCATGTGATCATGCCATGAAATAAAGAAACTGGTTGGACCTCACGATTCAGCTCACGTAAATTCCGGTATGGATTCCAAAAAATTTGTAGGAAAACAATTAACAACAAAACAAAATCAACATGAAAAAATTAGTCAAAAATTAGTACCTCTTCTGGCACCAACCTGTCTAATACTTCACGAATGGAAGCCAGTGTTTGCCAATTTTTGGTTTCTAGCTGGGATGGCCTCCATCGACACACTCTAGGAAGGTGTTCAAGATACTCTGGATTTTCGTCAGTCCGTCTAAGCATCGAAAAGTGCTCGTATATCCATGCCTATTCAATTTATAAATGAATAGTAAAAATTAAAACAACAAATTTAAGTATATAAGATTAAATTGTTAGAAGTTTTCTTACATGTAGCAGAGTCTGACAGCCGGCCATTGTCTTAGTCCCGACACGGGATGCGATGCCGAGCTCGCGGTAAAGATTAGCCAGGATACCGCTTCCCCAGGATATATCGATGAAGTCATCCACTTCAGATAAGTTTAGCATGTACCGAGCATGTATCGACGTTCCAGACTTGTCCGGAATGCCGACCGTTCCTAGGACGAACAACATATACGCACGAGCCACCGCGTCGACCGTATCATCGTTATCCACCTCCATATCCATGAACTGGTCCACCAGAAATGATAGAGAAATTCCGTACGACTTTTTGAAGCCTGGTAGAGTTGTAAAACTCGTAGCCGGAACTCCAAGGTGAGTTGAGACAAACTTGACGATCTTTTCGTACCATTTCACGGATTTCTCATTCGTGTAATGTTCTTTGGTCATTACGAGCCCGGTCACTAGCAGCTCCAATATCTGGTAGACGTCGTCAAGTGTAATGGTTATCTCCCCTGCTGGGAGATGAAATGTGTTGGTCTCCGGGTGCCATCTCTCCACAAAGGCGGATACGAGGGCACTATCCATTATCCGGTAGGCATTTTGTGCCAAATTGTACAAGCCGCTCGGTATGATTTTGCTCCGGACGGCCTCCGATAAGCTTGCAAACTGCCAGGACACGGTTTTCTTCCCGTGACTCACAGCCCTAAGGATACGATATGTCCTCTGTATATCGAACAACAAAAAACATATCAATTATGAAATACATATATATATAGTATACTAAACTGGTAGCTTACAAACGTCATATACATACCGGGTTCTTCCATATTTCATACGCAATGTGGTTCTCAAAAGAAACCAACATTGAGCAACCGGACGGACGGATAGGCGGCTCAGAAGGACCGGCCTCCTCAGAAGGACCGACCTCCTCAAATGGAGCAGAACCGTCTTGTCGTGATAGGAGTCGGGCAATTGGCACGTCGTCGTCGTCGTCGGAAGGAGGCGTAGGAGTAGGAGCTCGTTGCTTCGACCGAGCTTGACGTGCCGGTGGCGATGTCCGAGACCGAGCTTCGGGCGCCGGTTCGATAATTGTTATCGGACGCTCGAGAGGACGTCCGCACGTTCCTTCCGCTTTGACGCGGTGGGCCGTATTCTTTTGTTAGCGGCCGGTGGACTGCATGACAACATACACTTATTTAGTAATAGAAACAACATGCACTTACCCAACTCTCATATGTCATAACATTAGGACTGCCAGGCATGTGGCAGTCCTAATAAAAATTAGGACTGCCACAGTCCTGGCAGTCCTCTTTCACAAGAGGACTGCCAGGACTGTGGCAGTCCTAATTTTCATTAGGACTGCCACATGCCTGACAGTCCTACTATCGTGAACCCGAACTCCCATAACGACATCCTACTTTGTCGTGTTCTAGGGTTAGGGTTTCAACATAAATTTTGGGTTTCTTGTGTTCGAAAATTAGAGAAGAGAACGTGCAATAAATTATAAACCTATTTTACCAAAACTTTTTCAAGAATTAAACAAATTCTAGGGTTTCGAATATAATATAAAAAAATCTCGAAGAAATTAGGGAAGAACGTACCTGGATTCCGGTTGCTTTGATTTGCGTGTCATCTCTTCGAGAATCTTCGTGGAGGGATTGAGAAATTAGGGTTTATGAGAGAAAGAAATTAGGGTTTAGGAGAGGGAGAGGGAGAGAGCTTTTTCTTTTCTTCTTGAGGAGAGAGAGTGAAGAATAGAAATGAAGTGAAATTTTTGGTTTGGGGCGTTGGGCTGCCCCCTAGCAAGTTTTGGGTTCCCCTAGCAATTTTTCCACATTCATGGGCTGCCCCCAAGTAAGGGCTGTCCCCAAGCATTTTTGGTGGTGCCCATAGAAAAAACCTTTATTATTATTATTTAGTTGTTGTTGCCTTTTGTTTGTTTTGTGTTGTTGTTTGCTTTTCTTTGTTGTTTGATTTGGTTTTATTTTCTCTATTGCATTAGTGATTAACTAATTGATTATTATGTATCATGTATTATTATTATTATTATTATTATTATTATTATTATTATTATTATTATTATCATTATTTTTAGTAGCAGTATATACTAGTATATATATATTGGTATATATATATATATATATATATATATATATATATATATATATATATATATATATATATATTTATATATATATATATATATATATATATATATATATATATATATATATATATATATATATATATATATAATGTATATATGATACCTTTATAATCCTATTATTATTATTATTATTATTATTATTATTATTATTATTATTATTATTATTATTAAAATATATGTAAGTATGTATGTTAGTATAAACATAAACTGTTTTCTTATTACTTACTGATTTATTATTATTATTATTATTATTATTATTATTACTAAAATGACTTTCAATTTTTTTTCAAGTATTTATTTGAAAGCATATTTTGACTAATAAAATATATTTTTAAGTATTATAAATACTTTTCTAAAAAATAGTATATGTATTATTTATCCAATTTCCTTTGATATTCCTCCTGACCATGACTAAGCCCATTATTCCTATTTTTTTTGCCAATTTTGTACCTCTTTATGTCGTTCCTAGCTAAATTGATTCTTTTGGACCCGATATAACAGTCTGTGCTATCATCGGAGGTCGTCTTGTGTAGATGTAACACCAAAGTCAAACTCTCTGCCAACATGATCATCACACCACACCAGGCATCACACCAGGCAACATACCTTGCCATCTACTGTCTATTTACTTTAGCTCATATATTTTATGCATTTATTTATTATTTCTTTTTCTGTAAAATAAATTGTGCTATATAGTCATATTGAGATGCAAATTTTATATTCTAGTTTTATTTTCTACTATTTACTTATTTATGCACATTAAACCTAGACTTAAGAGACCACTCTCGTTTGTGTTGCATTCATAGGCCATGGCATAATTGTGCCACGAAGTTGTGAGTCGTATATAAAACTCGAACATGCATAGCTGGCTGGCCACCAATACGTATAAGTCGTGCGATAGAGTTAACTGCTAATAGTATTTGTATGATTAGTTTGACTTAGTAGTTATAGAGGTTATATATGTTGCAGATACGACATAGATAGGCATGGGGTGGGGAGGACAGTTCCTTGGCGTATGGGCCACGTATGCACTTCTCCTTTTGTAACCCGGAAGCTCCGTTGAAGATACGGTGTGAGATGCCCTTACTGTTACTGATGCCCTCTGACGTTTGAGGAATGTTATAGACGTAGGCCCCTAGTACCCAGAGAGGATATTATGCCAATCCTATTATAGCCAGATGGCCCATGCGTTGGAGGTTTGTTCTTAAACTGCATTCACTTAGAATGGTTAGGCTACCTTATTCGTTAGATATGGGTACTTTTGGTTTGTGTACTTATACATGATCGCGGCTTGGAACAGTAACTTATTACAAACTAGTTTGCCGTACCTTCTCCTTGTTTGGTTGTAGGTGTGGTTCACTGATTCGATGAGATGGTACTGAACCTTGTTGTGGTCCGGATACTATATTGATTCATGGTATGGAAAGATACTTCATCGTGAATTAGGGTGCTATCTCTTGTCCTTGTTTGAATGGGGGGATGGTATGCTAATTCAAGGATGGAGTATTAGACCATGTTATGATCCGATTTGACTTATTATTGAGGAGTTTATATTCAGTTTATGGCATGTTTATATGTATCTTTTTACGTCCCTCTGAGGACCTGGTGTATCTTCAGGTGTGTGTTTCTTATCTTTTTACAGGAGTTCTAGCCAAGATCATGGTCTTCTCCATCCTATCGAAGATGACTTGCTCTTGGATCATTCTTGCTACTTTTGACAAATCCTTAAAATTGCTATGTATTACTTATCTTGTGGATTTGTCTCCACCCAACAAATTTTGTACAAAATGACAATTCAAAGTTGATTTATGATATCATTATACTTTTATTTTGTGGATAAGATTAGTTATCATGGTGTAACACCCACTTTTCTAAATGAGGGTAATTTTGAACTTTTGTAATCTTAATAATGAGATTTAAATCATGTTATAATTTTTGGTAATTTTTGTTTCTTTTAAAACTATTTTAATTGGTAATTTGTGATTTTGGTATTTTGCTAGTGAAATCCTAGATACTACTTGACCTAGAGACTAACCATGACCATGGAAACCTAACCATGTGATTAGGGTGATTTATTTCTACATTTTTGCCTAAGGGTATTTTGGTCATTTTTGACTTTAAATGAAAAATGAATTTTGATTGATTATTATGGTGCTAATCTTTTTATTAGAGACTAACCTAGTTTTGACCTAACCTAGATGTTAGTGATGTTCATGGAGGTTTAGTTAGAATGTTAGAGACTTAATAACTACTCTAGAGAATATCTAGATATTTGTAAGTTAGATATTTTATTAGCTTTAGCCTAGAATTAGCTTGGGCCTTAAGTTGAGACTTAAAATTGATTGCTAGAGAGCCCATAGCCTTTCTCCATGCCTAAACCCTAGCCCTAAACATGCTTTGGCAGCCATATGGAGACCCCAACACTCCTATATAATGCCTCTTAACACTCACTTACCTCCTTTAAAAATCCCCCTTTAGGAAACCCTAATTTTTTTTCCCTTTCATCATTCCTCACCATTTCTCCACCAAATTGATCCCAATCTCTTGCAATTGGTTCTAAATCTGGAATAGAGGTTGAAGGAGGTTAGCTTGTAAGGACGGGAGCTTATTTGGACATTGCTTGAGGAAGGGGACTTCACAATTTGGGGCTTTTTTATTGAGATTGACTCTCAATAGGTAATCCATTCAAATTACCTCTAAATCTTGATTTTTTTCATAGATGCATCCACCTAGGTGTCCCATAGCTGTAGAGTGAGTTTGGTGAGAATTTGTACTAATTTGGGGTCTATATCGGACACGTATCAGAGTGTGTGTGCATAGGTGTTCGATGGAATGCCACAATGAATTTTATTTTGTTATTTTCAAATTGTATTTGAACAATTTCGTAGATGTTCATGTGTAATTTAATTTTTGTGAGGACTGAGCATGAATCGTGTCGGTTTTCGTGTCCAAAATGGACACGAACCGACTGCACGAGGCCACGCGAAGTGCCCTGCTACCTGAGCCCAATTTCTCCTTGTTTAGGCTACATGGACACGTGCCACTTGGTACAGAGGTGGGGGCAGACACTGTCAGGCCACCCATCGAGATTCATGATACCTCGTGTTGTGTCGGACACGAAAAGAAGCTTGCACTGAACTTACAATGTCTGCACCCACGCAAACAGTGGCTTCTGACACGGCCTTCGTGTCGCGTGCAGACATAACGTGGACTCGTGTCAGGGACTCGAATGTATAGCCCTACACCTAGGCTATGTGTGGACATGAGCACGTGGCCTTTCGTGCGACATGTCGTGTCCAATATGGCTCGATATGGCTGCACGAGGCCATGTTATGCACTGTTTCACTGATATTTCATATTTATTATTTGGACACCTTCGTGTCCATTACGTGGACACGAAATCACACCCTCGACACGTGTGCACATGTATGACACACCTGTACACTTGTTTTATCCATTTATTTTGAGTTGTTTGTTGATTTGGTTTTTGAATTAGGGGTTTTACATGTATCATTCAAATTTTTCCAGTTTTGATTTAATGAGTTGCAATTTAATATTTGAATCTTGTTTTTCTGAGAAATGAAAATATATTACAATGTTAATGTCCAAGTTACAATGAGGTTGGGTTTTAAACTATTGGTTTGGTTTTGATTTTTGGTTTTTCATTGAGAATTGAGTTTCGAAAATGAAGACTGAATTATAAGGTTACTGATACTTGATATAGTGAACTGAAAATTGGGTTTTGAATAGAAAACTGATATTTGTGTTGAATGTAAACATGATGGCTGAAATGGGATTTGGGTTTAAACTGAAAACTGAGATTTGAAACTGAGTTGCATTGTTAACATGAAAACTGGGTTTTGAATGTTCGTTTACATGTATGTATGTAACTGAAAGTTTAACTTTACCTTACTGCACACACATGTATACACACACATATTTGTAAATCTGGAACCCCCTATTCATATGTATTCCTACTGTTCATTCCTGAGAGCACCCTTCCTATATATTTGCTGTCATTTAACCCCTTTACTATGTACTGCTGGACACTTACACTAGTGACTGAACACAATATGTTGGCAGAACACACTCACACACACACACACTCACCCTATATATATATATATATATATATATATATATATATATATATATATATATATATATATATATATATATATATATATATAGGCATAGGCATAGCATATGAGTGATGTGAGTGCACAACAACAAGTTGGTGTCAATATAAAGTAAAATGTGTTATGTGAACATATATACACATAATGGGAAATATATATATATATATATATATATATATATATATATATATATATATATATATATATATAGGCTAATGCCTATAGTCAAGTCTCAACCTATATGTTCACATCATGACAACAATATATACACTATCATCATCATCATTACTTATATATATATATATATATATATATATATATATATATATATATATATATATATATATATATATATATATTTTCTCAATGACAACAATATATATATAATGATGATGATGATAGTGTATATATTGTTGTCATGATGTGAACATATACGTTGAGACTTGACTATAGGCATTAGCCTATATATATATAAAAAAAAAAAAATATATATATATGTAGTATATGTAGTATATGTATATATAAATATATATGTGTTGCCCTTGGCATTGTATTTGTGTTGATGTGCTAGTATAGGCTTGGTTAGGCATATATATATATATATATATATATATATATATATATATATATATATATATATATATATATATATATATATATATATATAGTGAGACTCGTTGGACTAGGATTGGACCTAGTATAGCTTGGTTGACCTAGTTTGACTAATATTGTTGACTAGAGTTGACCAAGAGTTGACTTTGACCTTGAATGTCCTAGAATCATATAAAATGCATTGTAAATTACTCTTATTTCATATTGGACACATTGTGACCTGTGTGATCTAAATAGGACATAGTTACTCTGATTTTGACATCTATTCTCATCGGACATTAAGGATCTCAGGCGAGTACATTCTCTGATCATTTCGTACTTGTTAGGATTTATATTCTTGCTCTAGATTACTTTACTTGATGCTGTCACATTGTTAACATTGATTAGTACTATATGGATCTTTACATTGAGATATTATTCCCCTCGGGAGCATCGGGTATATCATGTCATGTGCATTTCACTTTCATCATGTACTAATGTGCTTTCACTATTCATGTATACTCTTGTGATTCATGTACTCTCATGTTCACAGAGCCCTTATGTATAACTTCATGTGCACCCATTTATTGGCCCTCATGTGAAATATTGTATAATAACATAATTTGTCTAGATCCTTGTGTATTGATTAGGGTACGGAGAGTAGAAGCAGTCATGTGAACAATTCCAAAGTAGTATAATTATTGTACAAACTCTTTAGTGTAATCATGTACAAATTCAAGCCGTCCACATGTCTATCTTGTACTCTACATCACTAGTCACTGATAGTTCTCTACTTATAGTAGCTATTTACATTACAGTTCTCTCTCTTTTACTACATGTATCTTCTTTCAGCGTTTCATGTATTTTACTCTATTACATGCTTTATATTTCTGTCTTGATATGAACTGTTGAGATTTTGTGCTCGTTTCTGTCCTGACTGGACATGTTGAAAATATTACAGAGGATGACGAGAATATTTGCCCTACCTATTATGGAGCTGCCATAGATGACACCTGCAACTTGGACCTTCAACAGGATCCATCAGTAGTAAAGGATGTCACCCCTATAGTTTAGGCTAGTTAGCTTAGATTTCTATCTTATTTTGATGTCTTGTCTCATTTGGATACGTTGATGTATATATTTGGGATCTTGTTGTTATTCTGAATGTTTGTGGAGATGTTATCTTAGATACTTAGACTTCTTCTCCTGTTTGTATTTTATTTGATGATTTTCTTATCCTATCTATCTATCTTACCGTACTTCTACCTTAGTTGTGATTGTGCTGTACATTTCTGTATTGTCCTCCGATTGGAGAGTATACACTATACAGGTACCTTATCATGTTAGATGTATGTGACCTAGGACAGCGTTCTACTGTCGATACTGCGGTGTAGGCTGGACGTACCCACTTCTTGTGCCCCTATACTGGGTGCGGGTCATGACACATGGTTATACTAAATTTTACAGCTTATGTATATTTATTATACGGCTTGCATGTCTACGTACCTAGTACTACGTATTTTGGGACTGAGGTGTTATATGTTTTTGTTGTGGCCCATGCAGGTCTACGATAAATTATTTTGTTACTTTATCATACCAAACAAGCTTGCGTATAGGATATCTCATCCACATACTTGACCTCCTTCCTTGTTTCCATTTTTGAACTCTCACTTGACTCCTTGCTCTGCACCTTGCTTGACATCTTCTATCGTAATTTTTATCTTTCCTTCGTGCTTGATAGAGGTTAGGAAGGTGACTCATACTAGGTAGATATATTCCATCGTTCTATCATACTATTAGTTTAACTCTTATAAGTTGGGAAGATTGTCTCACGACCTAACATTCCCTTAACTTTAACCAAGGACTTAGACAAGAAGATAGTAGGATGACTGCATAGGCACAAACACCGGACAAGATTTATATTCTTAAGGAACTTGAATTATTTGTATTTTCTTTCATTATTTGTCACGCCCCAGAACCAGAATACTGGAGAGCGGAGGACAGACACAGCCAGCTACGTACATTAAAGTGAATCCTACCTCACAATATGGTCACGACTGTCTAGTTGCATAAGGGTTTACTACAAGCCATTAGTCTCTTAGGGTCAAGAACAAGCCTAGTATCTCAATCTCAAGCAAGCAAGCAAATGTAATAAGATGGTAGATCATCAGACATACAAAGTAAGGCGTCCCAAACATTACATATTCAGATGATCATGAATCTAGTCATACAAAATGCGAAGACTAGTAAGAGTTTAAGTTATACATGATCAACCCTAGGATCTGTCAATCATGTTACAACCATTAGGCAGACATGAATATAAATTCAACACGAGCTAACACTTGCTTGGCGGCTAAACACCTCAAAAGAATAATTTATAATAGAGTGGGAGAGCAAAATAAAACACACTCGTTGCCAGGGTTGCATCTAGTGTTCACCATCTGGCTGAAAGGCTGGAAGATCCTCGGGTGCTACTCCAAAATCTTGCCATACAAAACCAGCTGGGTCAGACCCCAGAAAGAGCAAGTGCCACAAGGGACGCTTCACTTAAGAACTAAAACCAGCATATTAGCACATGAGACATAAAGGATAATAAAAGACATGAGTTAGAGAAGACAAGGTGATAAACGATAAGACAACTAAGGGACTATTCCGGTAGCCAAGTTACAACCCGTAAACCAAACAAGGACCGGGGCTGTAACCCTTCACCTGAACAGAGCTTAGTCTCCAACCAATTATCGACAAGAGTAAAGCATAACAGTAATGTGCTGAAATAACCATGTACTGGTCTTGCCTAGGCAAGACTAGACGGGACTCCATCCATCAATCACGGCCAAGCAATGAGTACGGCTTGATACTTTAACTAACTAGAGTTATCACAAACTTAGTTACTAACAATATGCATCGAGATGTTCCAACAGCCACAATCCCTGCAGTCTTAATCCAGGTTATCCGGTCACAAGTTGAGAGAGTTGGATTATGTGACTTCAGGGTGCAACACATAACAGTGTACTGGAAATGTACCCTACTCGACGGCAGGCTACAACTCCAATTAGAGTGCCCAGATAACGGGACTGCCTGTAGCTGGAAAATCTCTTCTTGAACTACTTGATCAATCTAGTCATCATCCTAGTCAGATTCAATATGAATCCCTGACCGTGGTAACCAGAAATTCATGCCCTGGATATGATGCAAGACGAGACATGTATCTTATACAAGCACAAATACCCACGGTGTCAAGACAAGAGTTACTTAGCAAGTCAAGATAGCCGTCACAACAGCATATCGAGATTATCATGTTAGGTTTACTTATCAAGAGTACGCCACGACGGGCCATTGTCATGTATTATCATGCCAAGATTGCTTATCAAGAGTACGCCACGACGGGCCACTATCATGTCATGTTACTTTTTACTGGTTAAGAGTGCGCCTTAATAGGTCAATATCGTGTTCTATCCTTACATTGTCATGAATGAAAAAAACTTGCATAAAATAGCTAGTAACATATTCTTGAAGCTAAGAAAAAGATCTAGAACTTTCATGTTGGGAGTTGGGAGAAATTCCGGGCACAATTCAGCCAAATAGGTTTAAAACAGCCAAAAATAGCAAAAAATAGGCCCTATGCGGTATTCTACGGCACTATGCAGCCTTCTGCGGTACTATGCGATACTATGCAAGCCATGCAGCACTACTCATTCCTGCGGCTGCGGCACAATTCATTCCTGCGGCAGCGACACTATTCATTCCTGCGGCTGCGGCACTATTCATGTGGCACTATTCATTCATGCGGCTGCGACACTATTCACGTGACACTATTCATCGTCCCTGCCAAATTCAGCACAGATGAACTAGAAAATGCTCAATCTTATTTGGCCATAACTTCCTCAAAACAAGTCAAAATCTAACTTTTCAAGGGTCCATTTTGGATAAAATTGAATTCTCTACAACATGGAACAAATAAAACTTGAAAATAATAGAGTTTAATAGATCAAAACCCAAAAAAACCAAAAATAATACAAACTTAGATCTACATGAATCCATCCACCAAAATGAAAAATATCATGTTCTAAAGTGGCTTAAAATTAAGTAAGAAAGAGAATGGAACAATAAAACTTGAGATCCCTCATGAAGCAAGTTGTACTTGCCTAGGACTTGGTAGGTGAGAGGAGTAAATAAAGAAGATGAAGAAATAAATGAAGAAGTGAATGAAGAGAGAGAGAGAGAAGGAGTTGGCTTATATATCAACCCTCTCCATCTCAAACCAAGCCAAGCCAAGCCAAACCAAGTCAAATTGAACCAAACCAATCAAATAAATCAAGTCAAGATTAAACCAAGACTAGGCTAAGCAAAATAAGTCTAACTACAGTCCATCTGATAAATGCCAGAAATCTCGTATACGCATACGAAAATACGTATAACGGGAAACGGGAGTGACAACTCTACCCACCTTAAAAGAATTTTGTCCTCAGAATTTAATCAAGAGGCTAGAGATGTCGGGGCAAGCTATATTAATCATAAGCAAGCTACGACTAGCAGTCAATCAAGCAATCATTCATGCAAGCAAGGAATTAAAAGTATAAGGCATAAGGAAGACATTGTACCTTATGTGTCAAATAGGTGTGGATATCACGAGCGGATATCATCCTCACGCTCCCACGTTGAGTCACCCAAAGAGTGGTGACCCCAAGAAACACGGACTAAACTAATAGTCTTGTTCTTGAGTACCTTCTTCCTTCGGTCCAATATGGATACGAGTCTTTCTTCATACGAAAGGTAGGTACCAACAACCAATTCCGAATGATCAATGACATGACTCGGATCCGGAATATACCGTCACAATTGGGATACATGGAATACGTCATGTACCTCACATAACGACGGTGAAAGAGCGAGACAATAGGACACATCACCTACTCGCTCAAGGATATCGAACGACCATATGTACCAAGTACTAAGCTTTTTCCGTACGCCGAATCGAATGACGCCATGGGTAGGCGAGATCCTAAGGAACACGTAGTCGCCGACTGAAAACTCAAGGGGACGCCGATGAGAATCGGTCCAATGGCACTGGCGATCTTGGGCAACTCGAAGATGATCTCTGACTTGTCTGACCATCTCGATTGTCTGCATAAGCATCTCTGGACCAAGCATCTGTCTCTCGTCGACATCATCCCAAGCTAAAGGTGATCTGCACTTCCTGCCATACAGTGCTTCGAAGGGTGCCATCTGGATACTGGCCTGGAACCTGTTATTATAGGAGAATTCTACGAGATGCAGGTGATCTTCCTACGAACCATCGAAGT